>CAKNYM010044599.1:59758-70936 GCA_932195095.1 Andricus curvator | reverse complement strand
TAGACAAACAATTCGATTCCTTGAAGCCCAGTGATAACCTGATCCATGACTCGTTAAAAAGTAGCCGGGGCATTTTTCAACCCGAATCGCAAACGAGTAAATTCTAAATAAGCATATGTTGTTGAAAAAGCAGTCTTTTCTTGAGAATTTTGATCCATACGGATTTGATGAAAACCAGACGCTAGATCCATTACTGAAAAATATTTGCTCCCACCAAGTTGATTTAAAATATCAGTTATGTTGGGTAGTAGATAGGCATCACCGATCGTCTTTTCATTTAAAGCACGATAATCGATGACCATCCTCCATTTTTTATTACCTTTGGAATCTGATTTTTTGGGGACTATCCATAATGGTGAATTATGTGGTGAAACAGACGGCTGAACTATTCCTGAAGAGAGTAATTCATCCGTCTGTCTACGAATTTCATCTTTGTCAATATGGGGATAACGAGATTGTTTAGTGTGAACGGGCTTCTCGTCAGTTGTCAATATTTTATGTTTTAAAACATTAGTGGCCCCCAAGCTATCTCCCGGTAATTTGAATTGATAACTAAATTCATAAAATAAGGGTAATAATTTTCCTTTTTCTTCCTCATTTAGATCACCTATATCCACAATTTTCTGGATTTCAACAAACCTTTTAGCGCGTTCTTTGGATTTATCATTTGAATTTTTACTGGATTTTGAAACAATTTTATTTAAAAAGGGGACGTCAAATTCTTCCAGTTCTATCGGAGGTAAGGTTAAATGAACATTTTCATTATTACTATTTATCGTAAGAATTTTTGCTATTCCATTATTATTTAAAGGTAGACATTCTTCGCTAAAAATTCCAGGTCCACAAGGAAGGCGAGGTATGTAACCTTCCTTCAAATTTGTCTTTCTAAGTACAACCCGTACAACAGCTCTTGACCTTGCAGTTAATGTTATGGTGGCATGAGACAACAAAGGAAAATCTAAGTCTCCAAGATGAAGAAAATCATCAATAAAATTCAGAAAGGCATGATGCTGCCTTAGAGCGTCAATTCCGAGAATACCATTCTGCTCAATGGGAAAAAACTCGGGGACAACCTGAAAAGGGATTTCCAAACCTTTTATCATTAATTTCACTTCTCCCAGGGTACTAACCATATCTTTGCCAATACCTATTAAATTATAGATCCTCCTTTTGTTAATCCAGACTCGTGGGTCTAAAGATTTTTCTTTAATTATATTTACGCTCGACCCGGTATCGACTAATATTGTTGCTTTACCTGTTGCTTTTTATGCACAACCCTCTCTCTTTCTCTCTTGGACATGATTTCTTAATTGTGGGCAATAGCGCTTAATGTGCCCATTTCCTTACAATTAAAACATCGTAAACTCCCACGCTCATTATTATTTCCGGTTTTCCAATTTCTTTTATTCCGTATATGCTCAATTTTCCTTCTTGGAGGAAGATTTCGCTCGCTCTTATCGTAATGTTCAAGTTCGCATTTTTCAAGAGTTGGATTGTGGATTCTTTTCCAACTTCTCCATTGGAGATCCGCCTGATTAGCCAATGCTATTGCTACACTGGTTATTCGATAAGCTTCGCATATCGCTGTTGCCTTTTCAACCGGTGTATTCTCCATAATTTGATTTGTTAATTTATTTAAAATTTGACTTACTCTCGCCCCATATTCAGGTATGGATTCTTTAGGCATTCTTTTAACGTTTGTTAAATCTTGTAACAACTGACTTGCATCCTCTTGTGGGGAATAAATTTGCTCTAAAGTTTTTAAAATTTCTTCTAGAGTTATTCCTACGCGATCTTGAATATAAACATGGGCCTCCCCAATTATTTTGGTTTTAATTAAAATTGTTATATACGGAGTTTCTTGAGGACCAACCATTGAAGCTGAAACTCGACTATGTTCTACGAACATTTTTACTGACATATTACTTCCATCGAAAGAAGGAATAATATACATTTCTATTTTTGAAATTTTAATTGGATCTGTCATACTAGTAAAAGATGTACTAGGAGAGTTAGAATAAGGTTGCAAAGAATTATTTTGCATTCCCGAGTCTATATTTAAATTTTGGCTTTCAGGAAGGAATTTCTTGACTAACTGGCATTTCATCAGGCGTGTATCCTGAGCGCAAGTTATACACATTTGTTTCATCGCTGTTCATAATTGGCCCTTTATTTTTGCCAATGTGAGGTCTCGTGCCTCTACTTTGACCTGTTACCTTTTTACGCTGATTAGGCATTTTTAAGTTTCAAATCTCAAGGTATACTCGTTAAAATTTACCCTTTTTACAATGTAAGATACTCAACTTAAACAATTAATAATAATAAATATGGTTAAATAATCAGATATTACTAAATTCTCAATTATTCAAATAAGTATTTAATTCACTAGTTTGCTTCAATTAAATATAATTATGAGATGAATAAATATTCAAATTTATTTTAAGACACTCAATAATTTAAATTCAAAATTCCACATTAACTCAAAATTTCAACCTTGAAATTCAAAACTCAGTTAAATAATAGTATAGTGTTTTTTTGTTTTTCTACTTACAGTTTGTTGAATTTCAACTAGTAGTTCAAGAATATTCACTCACTTAATTCTCTCTTACGCTTCTATTATTTTTTAGGAAAATGAGAGACTTCTCTGCTGAGCACGTTGTCACCACTTCTGGAAACTTTTCTGTATTCAATTCTTGAAATTCCAGCGTAGTATTGATCGGAGAATTGGTCCTGTTTGCAAAGTCCTGACGAGTCCAAGATCCTGATCCCTCGGTGCCGTAACCCTCTTGTGGGCCGGTCCCACGTTGCCACAACCCTTCCCGGGCGGGTCCCGCGTTGCCGTAACCCTTCACGGGCCCGGTGACTCTGGTTCCGGTTCGAGCCTTGTCTAAATCTCTCTCAGTCTCTTGCACTGACGGGTCCTGGGCCTTAAATGTAATCGTCTCAGGATTATCCGCCAACACTCGAAACCAATTAAGGCGCCCGAACACTTGAGAATTCAAATCCTCAACGTTTTTATAGGTTCACGGTGCTGCAATCCCACCGCTGTCACCAATTGTTACGTCCGGATTTTGCGGAAGTCAATATTATTCCGCTAGCACCAACGATGATTGGACGTAGAAGTTCCAGGGGTTCATTGCTGAGTTGATTGGCTTGAAAGCCAAAACCGCGAAACTATGTTAGAATGAATCCAGGATTTGAATTTATAAAGAAAAACGATTTGCACAATTAACGAATGATTCAAAGTTTTATTTATTATTATTCAACACTATTGTTTATAATTGGTTTCACATTAATTTACAACGCCGCAAACATAAAGTTTTATTTCGAAGATCAGTAATTGTTTAAATGCAGGAAGGCTTTCTTCTGACGTTCTGAACGCGCGCACCTATATTTATAAGTTTGAATCTGGTGACGTAGAAGGGCTCGCACTCGAAATGTCGTCACTAATAGCCAATCATAATTCTAGTTCTACGTCGATGTCGACATCATCCACCAATCAGCATGTGGATCATTTCACCCTCGACGCTACAAAATAAGTCAGAGCTCTGATCTAGACCGATCCAGATCAGTCCATGTCGTTTTATGGATTGCGCAATATGAGCCAACCCTTTCATCCTGTTTACTAAATATTTTCGGCGCCCTTCTGTCGAGACCTAATCTAGAACGGATATTCTTAATTGCTATGACTAATTCTACGACGCATTTACCTATGAGAGAGAGAGAGAGAATCATGCATCATCGTTACATTATTTCTTGGTATTTCCCTATAACCTGGTTTTCCCTTCTAGCATTATAAAAATTCGTAATATAATTCCATGTAAATTGTATTATAATTTACAGCCACTTGGTCCATTTTAGCCAATTCTTTCAATAATTACTTTGTAATAATTTATTCATTATCAAATTGTTTAAAGTTATGAAACAAAATATTATATCATTTCTCATTTGAATTTTCAGGCATCTAAATGATGAAGACGAGAATCAAATAATTGTTCTCCATAAATTAGCCAAACTAACTATCTAGTTAGTTTCCATTTACTAAATAAAACTCCTTTAATAAATTCAAACTTAAAATCTATTCCCGCGTAAAAATGGAGTGACGTGACTTTGAAAAATCGCATTTCGTCACATTGTTCAGATCCATTCGTATTTGGCTGGTATTTCGTATTTGGCATTCGCGTTTTTTTGCCGTTTTGTTACGCTTTTGTTTATTTTGTTTATTTTATTGTTGTGCAGTTAATACGAAACATGGGCGACAAACAGAAAGGAATGTTCCGTGCTGCTATTGAGGTTTGTATTATTAATATAATTATCATATTATACCATTATAAGTCATATCTCTTTCGACGTAGGCGTGACTCACTCGGTGAGGAAGGGAATTATTAACTATTATTTATATTATTTTTGTGAAACTATAATTATGGTTTCGCGAAAATTATTCAAGCTATATCATCACACGATCTCGCGCGCCAATTTTCTCAATTCTTTTATAATCTTATAATAAGTGCGATTAAGGGCGTTGCCCCTGGCGGACCGAACGAACGGAACGGATACGCTACAGCGTATCCTTATGGTATCCACATCGTATCCTCTCCGTATCATGCAAGAAAAATTCATTAAAAAAGAAAGATTAACATTTCGCTTGTTGAAATTCGGATTCTACGTGAAATTTTGAGTTAACAGGTCACATAGTAATCGCAATAGTTTTTCTTCAAACATTAAAAACTTAAAAAAAAATATAATACTTATCGATGACGTGCGCTGAAGGCGACTTCAAACGCATCGTCGTTCAGTAGCAGTTAATAGGCGTTATCCGTCGACGATGCGTTTGAAGTCACCTTCAGCCCACGTTATCGGTAAGTATTATATTTTTTAAAAGTTTTTAATGTTGCAAGAAAAACTACTGCGATTACTCCGTGACCTTTTAACGCAAAATTTTACGTAGAATCCGAATTTCAACAAGTGAAATGTTCATCTTCCTTTTTAAATGAGTTTTTCTTGCATGATACGGAGAGGCTACGATGTGGATACTATAAGGATACGCTGTAGCGTATCCGCTCCGTTCGTTCGGTCCGCCAGTGTGGAACCAGGGGCCCTATTCTTGAGATCGTACGACAAATATCGCATGCGAGAATTCTCGCACGATCAGATTGGCATGCGAGTTTAAAATGCTATTCTTGAGTAACGTTCGAGATGAGTATGCGAGAATTATCGCATGCGACATACAAGCAGTGTTGCCGCATTACGAAAAAGCTTTATAGCTAATAGAGAGCAAGTTTCAAAGGAAAAATAAACAAAATTCGCATGCGCTACATACGAATCGGGGAAGTGGAACGTACTGTGTTTGTTTGTGCAATTTTGAAGAATAATGGTGGACTCCCATGGCAGATGAAAGCAGTGGATGAAAGCGGAAACTCATAAGAGTGAAAGAGACGGATAGATTTATTTGTCTCTTTCACTCTCATGAGTTTCTGCTTTCATCTGCCATGGGAGTCCACCATTACAGTTGCTTCTTGCGAAATAAAATGGAGTTATACGAATCGGGGAATTGGAACGTACTGTGTTTTTTTGTGCAATTTTGAACACATGACATAAAATAAAGAAAAGTTCCTATTGAAATAGTTAAAAGATTTGGTGACAAGTTATTAAAACATCAAATTTAATCTTTAACATTGGTTTGAAATTTTGTTTTGATAAAAACTGCCTAATTTCATTGGATTAAATATTAATTTAAGTTCTTTTACATTAACAATTATTGAATTAAGTTATATTTACATACTCAAGTTGTTCGAACATAACACGTACAACGTCAAACATAACCTTACATTTCAGGGAAAACACTATATTATTCCTAATCACAACGAATTTTCGCATGCGAATTTCCATCTCGAGTGGGTAGCTCCCAATAGATATTTTAGTGCGATAATTGTCGTATGCGACATCAAATGTCGCATGCGAGATGAACTCAAGAATACCATTTTCAATCTCGCACGGCTTCTCGCATGCGAGATCTAGGGTCATCGATTCAACAATAGGGCCCCAGGCCCTAACCTTAAAATTGAATTGCCTCATTTTACTACTGCCGTGAAGATAGCACTAAATTTAAAAGAATGATCTTTTTACATTCTCATTCTAATGAGAAGGTATTGGTTTTATGTAAAATTTGACATAGTCGGTTTTCATCAAATCTCCACGTTTTGAGACCTCCTGAGTCAGAAAAAACGATTTTTACGAAGGTGTCTGTCTGTAGTCTGTCTGTCTGTCTGTAGCCACGATAACTTTCGAAAAAATGATCAGATTTGATTGAGCTTTGGCACACTTTTTTATGGCCGAAAAATAGAGAACGAGTTCGATAACCAGCTATTTTGGATGAAAATCCAAAAAGTGAGCACATTTTGAAAATTTCTGAGACCACTTTTTTTGAAGATTTGAAAATTCTATGTACGGTTATTAGTAGTACGAAAAATGACGAACAAAATATTCTTATGACTTTTTGTGATAAAAAAAAAATTACTGGAGTTATAGCATTTTCAAAATTCCAAAAAACAAACGAAAATGAACATTTTAAGCCGAAAAAAGCACGATATGAAAAAAAGTCAAGAGGAGAAAAACTTTGATTCCTGAACACCCTATAATATTTTCATAACAACTTTTTGAATTTTTTGAAAAATAAAAAATTCAAATTTTGATCGCACAAAAAATTAATGAAAAATCAAAAAAGCCATTTTGCTGTCAAACTATGCAAGATACCAGAAAAGATCATCTCACCAAAATTGTGCACCTAAAAAAGATCTACAAATTTCTTATCATTCACTTTTTGATATGACGCGTAGTTTTTGTTTTATTCGTAAAAAACAGCATTGAAAATAGAAAAATCAAATTTTCAGACGAATATTACCAGCTACGAAAAAATGACCGAAACAAAATTTGTTCATCCAAGGAAGAGGTACAAATTTATTGTGACTCATGTTTCGATAGGATGCGTGGTTTTTGTTTTATTCGTGAAAATAACATTGACAGTAAAAAAAATCAAATTTTTGAAAAAACAATGCAAGGTACGAAAACATATAAATGAACAAAAATTGTGCATTCAAAAAAGACTTACACACCCGTAATCAATTTTTGTGGTAAGAATATATTCAAAATGAAAAAATTAACTTTTTTGATAAACGGCACAAGCTAAAATAAAATGTTAACTAATAAAATTTGTCGCCTGAATTATATCATTACTTTTCATTTAAAATCAAATACAAATTTAGTAATTTGTATATGAAGAACATATATCACGAAGCACAAAGTGCGCGCTCAGTGTATTTACCAAATCGCACGCCGTAAGTGCACTCAAACTTTTTTGTTTCTATCATACGGTTCAAATGATTTTCAAATCAAATATCGAGCGCGAAGCGCGAGTGTCTGGATGAGAATGTGTTCCTTAAGGTCGATAGAACCTTGAGTAAATAAAGTTCCTTTTCAGTCTAAAATAAAAACAAATTTAACAATCACTTAATATGTAGAGGTTTTGATAATTTTATAATATTTGCAAACAAACTTTTTCTTTTCATCGAAGTCGAACACGAAGTTCAAAAATCTAGAGGAGCCGAGCGTAAAGCGCGATGTAAATACGCCCGAGCGCGTAGCGCGAGGTGAGTACATAATCAAGCGCGAAGCGCGAGATAAATATCTGATCAAGCGCGAAGCGCGAGATCCAACAGTCGCGCGCCCTAGGCGCGCTCAAACTTGCGAGCGAAGCGAGCCGCGCGCACAGCGCGCGATGAGAATGTGCCCGCAAAGCGGGCAGATTTTTTTATATGGAATTGTTTGGAAACCATTTTTTATCGTTTGGACGTGAAAATCCAAAAAGTTATGGGCTTCTGAAAAATTGTGTTGCTAACTCCACATTTGCATTGCACTTTTAAAATTTGCCATACATTCCTTGATGAATCGTTTGGAAATAAATTTGTATCGTTTGGACGTGAGAATCCAAAAAGTTATCGATTTTTCCAAAAAACTAGTTGCACTACAAATTACAAATTTTGAAATCAATTTAAAAGTGCAGTGCAAGTGTGAAGTTAGCACACCATTTTATTTTATTTTATTTCATAAATACTTTTTGTGTGAAACAATTTTTTTGGATTGTACGAAAAAATCGTTTCACACAAAAAGTATTGAAATTAGCCGATTTTTCACGAGCGGATCATAGTAAGAGCGCTTTCACACGATTGCAGTTGCAGATCAGCAGATTGCATGCAGAAAGTTCACAAGAGTAAATGAGATAGGCTGGTCACCATCTCTTTTACTCTTGTGGACATTCTGCATGCAATCCGCTGATCTGCAATCGTGTGAAAGCACCCTAACCCGGCACTTTTCTGCTATCCCCCCACCATCATGCAGTGTTCCCTGGTCGTTACGTTGAAGGCCGTGGTGTGGCGCAGCTGTCGTCTGGCGGTATATTCAAAGATACTACGATTAAAATATTATCGGGACAATAGTAATGCTGGAGTTAGAAACTTCTCACCGATATTTTTATAAAGAAGAAAAAAATATTTCCATAGCTAAGAATCATCAGGATCCGTTTATCCGTTCACGAGAAAAACTTCACATAACAGCGAAAAAAACTACTTTGACCTGAACTAAAAATTCAAACTCGAATAGAAAAAACGGTAAGCAGAAAATTCCAATCAGTGAATACTACAATGCTGTATAGGTCGCTTTTTTGGCTCCGCACACTTTTTTATTTTTGTGTGCCTGTTTATTTTGTTGTCCATTAAATGCTGGTAAAAGTCATATGCTTATATAAATTGTTTGCAAAATACATTAAAAATATTGGAAGATATATCTCCACCACGAAAGATCATGGTCAATACAATTTGAATACAGTTAGCCAGTTAACCAGG
This sequence comes from Andricus curvator, assembly GCA_932195095.1. Classification (NCBI taxonomy): domain Eukaryota; kingdom Metazoa; phylum Arthropoda; class Insecta; order Hymenoptera; family Cynipidae; genus Andricus; species Andricus curvator. The sequence goes on along the minus strand of CAKNYM010044599.1, from coordinate 62,039 downwards.
CGAACTCAACAAAAGAAGACGAATCTTGAACAAAATAGTTGAATCCTCTACCAAATAAATGAATTCAAGAAACAAGAATAATTTTCTACACAAATAGACGAATTTTTAACAAATTAGTTAAGTTTTTAAGTCAGAAAGTTCAATATTTAAAAAAAGAGTTGACTTTTAAACCGGAATAAAGAATTTTCAACAAGAAAAGTTAATTTTCAACCAAGCTGTTGAATTTTCAACTAAAATTATGAATCTTCAACAGAAAAATGAATATTTAATAAAGTAGTTCAACTGTCAAAAAATGAGTTGAATTTTCAATCTAAAAAGATAGTTTTTACAGAAAAAGATGAAAAAACGTTCCTCTTTTGCCCATAAATTACGATAATAGGAATTGATTTATAGCATTTGTTTCAAAAATTATAAAAAATATCGGATGACTAATTTTCATGATGGAGTCCCATCTTGACGGTAAACGCAAGCGATTTTAACGCACAAATGTATACTTTTGGTACACCACGGCCTTTGCCTTAACGACCAGGGAAAACTGCATCATCCATTTTTCATTTGTCCAATTTTTTAACTGCGCATGTGCCGAAAAGCCCGCGCTTCTTTAAAATTAAGAAATACTAATATTATAGTAATATTTAAAGAATGGTAAAAAAGATTATTAACAGCGAAACAAATGTCAAATGTATTTTTCATCATTAAGCAATTCCATGTTAAATCATCTGAAAAATTTCATCTATTCTTAGTAATATTCATGAAAATTCATAAACTTCATTTTAGAAAACTTTAATTTTAAACGAAGTTTGGAATTATTTAATTTTTAACGGTCTAGGATTAATTATTTTCAAAGCTTCCAATTAGAAGCCCAGTGGGCACAAAAGCATGAACATCCCAAGAACGTCCTTGGGACGTCCCTAGGACGTCCAATGTCAGTCCAATCAACGTCTCTAAGACGTCCAATGTCCTAAAGATGTCCTAAAGATGTCTCGAAGACATTCTCGGGACATCTTTCTTACTGACATTAGACGTCTTAAGAGAATCCCTAGGATGTCTAAAAGACATGTTCCAAAAGACGTCTTAGGGATGTCCGGAAGACGTCTTAGGGATGTCCGGAAGACGTCTCTAGGACATCCTTGATTTTTTTGCCCACTGGGAGTCATATAGTTTTCAACGTTTTAAGAATAACTAAACATTTAACTAATTTAAAATGTACAGTTATTAATGCTTTTTTAGATTTATTAAATTTGAACAGAATCAGTGTTGGAGGATGCCTGTTTTTAAATTTCATTATAGAAAAACAAGCAATCGGTAGGATTTGTGCGGACACTATCGTCATCAAGAATTTATTACTCTTTTGATATTACTTACAAAAACGTCCTTAAAATTAAAACCCCTTTGAATCTTGGAAATCCTATTAAAATTCCCTCAATCTTATGAAATTCCTTTTTATATTCCTTGAAATATTGTCAAATCACTTTAAATCTTTCGAATCCGTTGAAATCCAATAAAATCCTTTGAAAAATCCGTGTAATTTTATGAAATCGTATAATATTTCCTGAAATCCTGGAAAATTAATTTAAATACCTGGAGAGCTTTTATAATCCCTTAAAATCAATTAATTCTTTGGAAACTTTATTAAATCCGTTAAAATCCTTCAAAAATACCCTGGAATCTTTTTTAATATCCTAAAACGTTATAGATCCTATAAAATCCTTCTAAACCTTCTGCAATTCTAAGAAAATTTTTAAAACCCCATACAATTTTTTGAATTACTTAAAATCATTTGACTTTTTGGAAATTGCTTCAAATTTTTTATATATCCTGAAAATTCCTTCGAATCCTTGGAAATACCCTAAAATTTTTCAAATCCTTTGAAATCTTTAAAAATATCTTGAAATTTTTTAGGCCCTTGGAAATTTTTGGGAATGTTTTAAAATACTCTTCGAATCCCTTAAAAAACCTTTGAAATTCTTGAAATCTATTCGAAATGTTTGAAAATCTTTTCAAATTGTTGAAATCTTTCGAAATACCTCAACTCTTGTGAATGAATTCCTTGAAATATCTTCAAATATTTGAAGCCGTATAAAATTCTTTGACATCCAGGAAAATTTATGAAAATACCTTACTGAAAGTCTTAGAAATCCCTCAGAATTACTCCTCGGAATATTTGACAGTCTGTACGAATAAAGTGAATGGCGGAATCAGAAAGTTAGTGTCGCGGCAGGCAGTAAGCTGCGGCGAAAACATTTGACAATCAGCTTGAAACAAGTGAATAACGGACTCA
>CAKNYM010044599.1:27830-44791 GCA_932195095.1 Andricus curvator | reverse complement strand
TAACATCAAAAATACTGGTATTAGGCCTCCAAAAAGATTTCTATCATATTAAACCAGTCTAACCGAAACTTTGTTAAAAGAAACTTAGTTTCAAATATTGAATTAAGAATTTGTTTATTTATGGTTCTGCCTTCCTTAAAAACTGTTCGCCAATAAAAAATTAAATGGTTAATTTTTTACATGTATAACAAACTGGTTTTTCATTATTTGATGTAAAAAAAGAGACGTGGAAAAACTTGACTTTTTGACCTTGGAAAACCTGGAAAAGACCTGGAATTTTGTTTCGAAGAATCGCTGGACACCCTGCTATTCCTACCATTAATAGCTTGGTTTATTCTTCATAAACTCTCTTGCTTCATAGTTTATAACAATTTTTATGAATGAAAATCCTTAATAACCAGAATTGATTTTTAACCATTTTTTTTCATTAATCTCTTATACAAGATAAAAGTTTGTTACTTTCGTGACATTTTTTCGTACAACGAGCCATTATTTATTCATAGATTTTTAGACAATATATATTTTATAAATCCACGCTTCCTTGAATAATTTCAATTTTCTATGGAAAACTAGAGAAATGTAGAAATGTACAAAATTTTAAAAATCGAAAGCAGAATTCTGTTAAAAGGTAGAGTATGATGACCTCGAATATGCATAGTTAATTTATAGCGCATTGATCAATTGTATGTAAAAAAATTTTAATTTTTCTTAACTTTGTGCAAACAATCAGAAGGCAATAATTTGGTGACGGAAACAGACTAGATCACGTTAAAAATTTCTCAATATGGCCTTTCTATTGTTTCAATAAAATCAAAAATGCTACACAATCGCGTCGTTTTATTAAGCTTATCTATTTTTCACGTTTTCCATTATAACTTTTTCTAAATTATATACAGTCCTAAATAAGTTTATGCATTTTTACTAAGGAATTAATTGTTTTTGACTATTAAATTAAAAAATATCTTGACTAATCGTATTAGTAATTACACTAGTAATTAGTTGAGTTTTAACAATTTTGGTTTAGATAGAGACTATACAGTATCTTTTGCGTAAAAAAAAGCTATAGAATAAAAATAAACTTCTTCGAACACTCAAGTTCATTCTTATTCAAGGCAACTCATTTTTACAGAGTTTGCTATATAATTGCAATTTTCTATGAAAAATCATAAAAATTATATCGAAACAAATTTTAAAAATATTAAAAAAACTGCGTTGAAAAGTAGCGCTTGCAGACCCGGAATGTGTATAATTAATTTTGAGCTCATTGATTTTTTGTAATTTTAACATTGTAAAAAATTAATATTTCTCTTAACTTTGTTTAAACAATCAGAAAGCAATGTTTTTAAATTGGAGACTGGCTACATGATATTTACAATTTCAAAATATGACCTTCTTGATGTGTCAATAATGTCACACCATCGCTTCGTTTTATTAAACTTTTCTATTTTTCACGTTTTCCAAGCCAAATGATTTTTCGAAAGTTTGCTAAATAATTCCAATTTTCTATGGAAAATAAGGAAAGTATACAACCGAAAAATTGTTTAAATTGAATACAGAAATCTTTTGAAAAGCAGCGCTAGAGGACCCTGAATATGAATAATTAATTTATAAAACATTGATTCATTATAATCTTAAGATTGTAAAAAATTCTTATTTTTCTTAACTTTCTTCAAACACAATATGACCTTCTTATTATTTCAATAGAGTTAAGAAGGTGACACCATCGTGTTATTTTATTAAACTTTTATTTTTTTTCTCATCCATTTTTATAACTTTTTAAAATTATTATATATAGTACAAATAATTTTCTTTTCATCAAGCAATTTTTAGTAGCTTATTTATCCGAAATTATTTTAAATCCTTTTAAATTCTTCTAAATTCACTCAATTCTACTCAATTCAATGGATTTTAAAAAAGTTTTTTTTTAATTCAGCTTGAGGTCTTTAAAACTTACCTTAAATTCTCAGGCATTTCAGCAAATTCTTTTAAATTCGCTTTAATTTTACTAAACTGATTTCAAACTTAATCAATTCAATGCATTTTTTCATATTTTTGAATTTTTTTGAATTCTCATGATTTTTTTTTAATTCAGTTTAATATTTTATGAATTTTCTCGAATTCTGCTCATTTACCTTGAATTCCTTTAAATTCACTCAAATTTTATTGAAATAAACGGAATTTTTCTATTACAAAATTTTTTTTTCAATTCCTTTGAATTATTTTGAATTTAACTTGAATTTTTGTGTAGTAATTACTCATTCTTTGATAAGAAATTAGTAAGGTTTCAAATATTTGAAGAGATTTGACATTATTTTTTGGAATTCACCCTGAATTCTTATCAATTTCTCAATTCAGTGGATTTCTTTTGAATTTTTAAAAGTTTTCAATTAATTCTTTCGAACTTTTTGAACCCCACCTTCATTTCTTGCACATTTCATCAAATTCTTTTGAATTCCCTTGAATTTTTCTAAGCTCATTTCAAAGTTACTGAATTCAATGAAGTTTTTTCATATTTTTAAATTATTTTCAATTTATTTGAATTTTTTCAAATTCACCTTGAATTTTTATGAATTTTTTCTCGTTTACTTTAAATTCGTCTAAATTCATTAGAATTTTACGGAAATACATGGAACTGATTTTTTTTGTATTAAAAATGCCAATTCGCGCCGAAAAACATAATTCAAAATTATTAAAAGATTATAATTCTTGTTCAAATTATAATGGTCTTTGATTTAAAATAGGTAAAAGACCAATTTCGGATGTAAAACGCTAAAGTAACCTAAAATTGTTAAAATATTATGAACTTTTTAAATCGATTGATTTTGGTTTAAGATCTCAATTTCCGGTAAAACCCACTAACAAAACCGAAAAACGTAAATTGTTGGAAAAGTTTGAATCTTTGAAATCTAATAATTTCTCAAAAAAATACTCATTTCCGGTGTAAAACGCTAACATAACCGAAAATTACGAAAAATAATTGAACATTTTTCAAAATTGTAGTCTAAAATTTTTCAATTTTGAAAGCTTCTAAATTAAAATTGTTCGATTTCAAACACCATCAATTTCACTTTCTTTAACTTTAAATGCTTTTAATTAGAAAATATACAAGTTCAATTCCTTTTCATTCCTTCAGAAGTTTTTTCTTGTTCTTAAACAATTATTTGTCTGAAATAATCGTTTTAACGAATCAAAACTTGTATTAATTGTAAATGCACGATATTACTTTCAATGCCTTAAATTGAAGAATGAATCAACAAATTTCTTTAAAATTATATCATTTTAGACAATTTTAAGTTAGAAACATTAAAAATTGAAACTTCACAATTTTTTTTTTAAATTGAACACTTTTTAAATTAGAAGTTGAATTATTTTAATTTTAAGTCGTTGCACATGAATAATTGTTCAATTGTTATTTATACATCAAAATTTCTTTTGAAACATTCTCTTAAAACTATATTTTTTTACTAAAAAATCACTTTAGCTTTTCCCAGGAACATGTTATTTTACATGTTTTTGAATCTTTACAAATTTTATATTATTTTTGAAAAAATTTCAAAACTTCTGAATGTCTTTTAAAATTATTCGACTTTTTCCTAAAACTTTTAATAAATCCTGCGAAATTACAAAAATTGCCTTAAAATCTTCCAGAATATTATTTTCACAGTTGTGGAAACTTTTTGAAATCTTTTTAAATATTCTCTTGAAATTAATTTTTCAACAAATAAAATCATTTTCAATTTTTCAAGGAATTTTAATCAATTTTTTTATTATTCTGAACCCTCTTAAAATGCTTGAAAAGCTTCTATAGTTTTCGTTTAAAATCTTCAAAAATCTACATTTTTTAACATCTTTTTAAGTTTTAAATTAATTTTGAATTTGTTCAAAACCTCTAAATATCTTTTAAACTTATAACAATTTTTTCCAAATTTATAACTGTTTAATTTTTATTTATTCATCAAAATTTGCTTTTATTTTGAAATATTCTATTAAAGTTAATTTTTCAACAAAAAAATCATTAAAAATTTTCCCAGTAAAAATCTGTAAATTGTTTAATTTCAACAGAACTTCAGAATTCTTTTAATTGAAAATGTACCCTTAAAAATGAAAATCTAAAATGGAAAATTTTGATAGTAAAAGATTTTAGAATTACACATTGTAAACTGAATGATTTCATAATTGAAAAAGTTTACAATTCAATTTAGGATTTAAAAAAAAGTTGAAAGCAAACTTATTTTAAATTGCATTATATATCTTGTGATATGAAACTTGTGATGTTTCAAGTGATTGGATAGATTTTTCTTCTAAAAACTTGTAAAAATCCAGGTCAAAAAATAAATTCACTGCAACAATTAAAATAATATATAGTTCAATAATTCTAACATTGAAGTCTTTTAATTAAATTTCTATTCAATACAGTAAACACACTTTAAGTTTTTCAAAAATATTTATAAATTCCAAAATAATAAGCTTTCTCCGAAGTTTTTTGCTTATTTTTAAAAGCATTTTTTGACTTTTACGTTATTAGTTTTTTTTAAATTAAACTAATTTTTCCATTTTTAAAATGCACTATCTTCTGATTTTTAGGCCTTATTTGTTTTAATTTATGCAATTACTAGATGATTTTCGCATTTCTTTATTCCTTGGTGTCAGCTTGAACTTTTTGTAACATAAAGGCAAACATTTTCTTTTTATAATAAAGCCAAGAATGAAGGAAATCGGAAAAATTTATCTCTTGTTTTATTTCAGAAATAAAAACACTGAACTCCATATTATTCTTGAATTTTTTTCGAAAAACATCAGATCAATGTTTATTTAAGTACGCATGTATTTACTGAAATATGAGATAATTGGATGTATATTCGATATAAAGCATACCTTCCACTTAAATTCAATATTAAATTACCCAGATAGCAAGCGTGCGAGGCACGTTACTCGCACTGCATGCAAGGCACGCCATGCGTGCCGAAACGCAGCGTTATCGCTCGCACTTCGTGCAGGCACATGCATATGAGTCGCATATTGTGATAGGTGAATTTTTGAAAAATAATAATATAAATTATTAATATTGTGAAAATACTACAAATTTCAATCATTTTCCTACTATTAAAAAGATGTAAAATATAAATTTTAATTTCAAAAACATATTTGTATTTTTATTGGACCGACAATTTATGAATTACCAAAAAGAAACAAATTTTTGCAAGTTCGATATCAGAGAACTATGTGTTTGTTATTTTTATTATTCAAACAAATTATTTTTAATTTATTTTACCCTCCTTATTCTATATTTACGGATCAGGTTTTAAATAAACAGTTCCAAGTTCCCGCCTGATCACGTGGCAAGAAACATATCCATACAACATGGCGTTCCTTTTGGTTGCGGTGGTTAGGCTAGGTCGTTTATATTGAATGTTGACAATTTGCAGTCTTCTTCGTGGGCACTTAGTTATTTGTAATTTATTATATGTACGTAAAAGTATTTCGGATTGCAAACGGTTTTCGTGTTCGCTGTATATTTTCGAGTGAACGTTTCGCCTGGCAGATATACTGAAGGCAAATAAATACTCATTTTTAATATGTTTAATGTGTAATGAGAGGAATGTTTTTTGCTCATTGCTATATGTTTATCAAAATGTGTATAGCAAATCAGACAACATTTTATTTCGAAATTGACATAATCCACTTAGGGTTACGTGAGATTCTGAAAATCTTGATTAAATAGTGACACATAACCTCAATTTCTGGTGCGGTAAACGAAAGACCGCTGTAGATTGCACTTTTCAAAATAAAAATGAGTAGAAAATATACATTGAACATACTGAAAAATGTCCCTACTATACATTCTCCCGATTATGATAGAAAAAGCGCAATTTTTGAAATTATAAAGAGATTGATGAAAAGGTGGATAAACAATATTTTGTTTTTTCCTATTCTTTCTGCAACGAAAATTTTATTTTTAAATGTTTTCACACACAACTTTTTCTGTTCATCCTGTAACATTGTACTCTTTTGGACTTTATCTGTATGGTTTATTTATATTTATTTTTCTGGACTCTTTCTCATTATTCTCATGTCTTCAATTTTTCAATTTAAGAAATGTCAAATTTTATGTCATATTTATCCTTTTGTTCCTATTACGTAAAATTAGTTAGTGCTCCCTAACGTGAAATACTGTCTACAATATTAAAAGATATAACATTTTCAAAATGTTTGAAATTGAAATTCTTAGTTAATAAATAGTTTTAAATTGAGATTCTAAATATTTTTTCAAAGTGAAATATTGAAAATGAAAGGACAAGTTAACTTTGAAATCACCATTGGAATAGACAATTTTAAAGTGTGAAGTCGAATGATTTTCAGAAAATGCACGATTGTTTTTATGAGGCTTGAAACATAAAATATTTTTCGAATGCGTTAATTTGAAAAAACTTTTTTTATTTCAATAAAAATTACGTTCAAGATGAATTACATACTTTTTATTCAACAATCTACATTTAAATATATATATATATATATATATATATATATATATATATACATACCGTCCGCAAGAACCCGCAATGTGTGCTCGCACTATGCCCGCACGACGTGCGACCCGCACACCGTGCGACGCACCTGTTACGCATATGAGGACGCATCTGCGTCATCGCTTGGGTGCACGCCGTGCGAAAAAATCCGCACGCGTGCGACGCTTGTGCGTCGCACTATGCGCGCATATTGCTATCTGGGTACTAAAAAAATAAAGTCGCATTAAAATAGCCAGGATGCAGAAATAAAATACATGACATTATTGGTGTTTTCTGTGATCCTTACATTTCATTAACAATATTTTAAGTTTTTAAAACTTAACTATTGTGACCAAAACAATCGTAAAAGTCTACTCGCAAAACGTAAACACATTACTTGCAAATCTAGCAATCATCTGCATTGCTCCCAATTTGGCTCCCCAACCACACTGCGCATGTGTCGCACCAGTAACCTCATTGGATGTTAATCGCGCGCTAATTTGAAATTATTCAATATGCAAATCAATTTTTCACAATATATAATAATCATAAAGTACAAAAAAAGATATCCTTTCTTTTAATCTAAAATCAATAATTTATTTGTAAAGAGTAAAATCAAATAATCATCTTACATTGCACTCTAAAAGACTGTTTTGTGATCTGAAAATTAATTCTTATTATTTCCACAATGATGATTTATTATAAAAAATTGATTTCCACATATAATAGTTTCAAAAAAGCGCGCCATTCACAGCCAATGAGATTACCGATACGACGCATGCGCAGTGCAGTTTGGGAGCCGAATTGGGAGCAGTGCGCCCTGAGTTCGCTCCCTGTTCACCTCAAATGCCCTTCTAGAAATAATTAATTGAAAACAATTCAGAACAATAGAGCGAAATTTGAATTGTTTCTAATCGTGTTTCTTAATCGTGTGTGCACGATTGGGAACGATTGAGTGTAGCAAAGTTTCAATCAATTTCAGTTTTCAGTTTCATTCAATTTTTGGTAGAAAAATTCTCTTTTTTAGTTAGAAATTCGTCTTTTGGTAGAAATTCATCCTCTTGGTCCAAAATTCAATTATTCTAGTTAAAGATTCATCATTTCAGTACAAAATTCATCTGTCTGGTTCAAAATTCAACTAAAATAGTTAAATATTTAGAATTTTATTTGAAAATTCATCTCTTCGTTTGTTCGGTTAAACATTAATTTTTTTAAATTGAAATTTAATTATTTAAGTTTTGGTTGACAATTTATATTTTTTAGTGAAAATTAATTTTTTTGCTTGAAAATTCAACTGTTTCAGTTGAATATTCATTGTTTTAGTTGAAAACTCTTATGTTTGGTTTAAAATTAATTTTTTTTACTAAAAATGTTACTATTCCATTTTTGGTTGAAAATTATTATTTTTTTGGTTCAAAATTCAACTATTTGGTTGAAAATTTGTCTTCTTTAGTCAACAATTCAATTAGTTTGTTAAAAATTCATGTATTTTGTGTACAAAATAATTCTTTTTATTTGAAAATTAAGCTTCTGGTATAAAAATTCATCTTTTTGGTTGAAAATTCAAGTGTTCCATTTAAATATTCATAATTTTAGTTGAAATTTTTTTTTAATTTAACTATTCAGTTGAAGATTCATAATTTTATTTGAAAATTCATCACTTTGGTTGAAAATTCATCTTTTTTGTTGAAAATCCGTTTTTTTTGTTGAAAATTAATTTTTTAAACTAACAGTTTAACTATTTCATTTTTTTGTTTGTAAAAAATTGATATTTTTAGCGGAAAATGTAAGTATTTTTTAAAAATTCATTTATTTTGCAATGTTCTGCTTGTTGTGTTAAAGGATGTTCAGAATGAACGTCATGCATTAAAAAAAATGTTTGCGTTTTGCGGCAAATATGAATAAGTTACTTTTAGTTGACAGAGAAAATTGAAAAACTTGACCGGGAATTTGAAATCGTCCGCCGAATCGCCACCCTTGAAAATGTCTGTGCTTGGGGAAGGAAAACCACACGGAGAAAAATGGATGGTCAAAGTTAGAGGGTCAAAATTTAGAGAGCCAGTCCGTTCTTCTAGATGGTCTAAAGAGCCTTTCAGAATTTTTTGGACATAGTCAGAGAGACTCTTATTTTATAGCCAGTCTGAGTGTTGTAAGAAGGTCAGACTCACTATCAGGGATAATCGAAGTATCCTTTCGGGATGGTCAATGCGATCATCTTGTTTTCACTCATTTCGACCATCCACGGAAGAGCAAATGACCCATCGCGGAGGACCAACCTGATTAGTTACCGTTGGTGTGTTTATTTAAAATGAATAAATCTGTAAGTCAAATGTTCACAACAAATAATAAACGTGAAGTGCATAAGAATATTAGGCAATATTGTAAATTCATATTTAAGATGAAAAATATATTCCTTTCTTTAAAAATTAAAATCTATTATTTATTTTTAAGGAAAAAATCTAATAAATAATTTAAACTTTACCTTACAAGTTCTTCTTGTGGGCAAAGAATTATTTTTAATAACTTTACTCTTATTATTTGCTGCTTAAAATTGCTTTTCACATTTCATCATTTCAAATTAGCGCGCCAACCTCAACCAATCCGGTTGTCGACGCCATGGATGCAGTGTGAAAGGATACGAGAGTTGGAAGCACCGTAGTTCAGAGCAATTTCGGAGTGAGTGATTGTCATTGAGCCGTTCAGCGTCATATTTGATGTTTATTGAACTGAAACATATTTAAAAAAAGTTTAAACTGCTTTTTGATATTTCGAATATGCGTGGAGAGTGAAGTGCATAAGAGAGAACGTCAAATTTGATGCTTGCAAGGGATTTAGGATGAAGGCGTAACTGGACGTTCAGCTGTCAATTTGTTGTCACCGTGTCGTTTCAAACTGAAAACGTGCGAAAAAATTTCAGCATTCATTGATGATGCAGAAAGTAACGAGATGTGGGATATTGGTTTCTGAATTCACTTCAATGTTTGAAATCTTACAATTCAGTGTGACACCGTGCCGTGTCCCTAGCCTTTCGTGCTCCCAAAAATATATTGTCAATGTGCACTGTTTTTGCATATCAAAGTATGTCTCATACACCTCACTCTGCACAAAGAATAAAAAATGCTTTCAGAATTCATGTATTTCATATAAATTTTCAGGTTTTATAGGATCCACTTAATTTTATAATTTCCAGTCTCTTATAAGAGAGAGACTCGAATAAGTAGCAAAAAGACAATAAATATAGGAGATGTAGGATAATCAAATCGACCCCCTAAGATGGCCAGGTCGACTGTCCGAGGAGATCAAGTCCACTATCTGATATGACCAAATCAACCTTTTGTGATGACCGATTAGATCCTTTATAATGATCAGCAGTGGGACTCCGATGGCGTCTCGAAAGTCGAAAATCGAACGGACCTCTTCTTCCAACGTATGGAGATAGAAAGAGAGGTTTGTTCGATTTTCGACTTCGAAACAACATCGGAGTCCCACTGCAGTTCCGCCATCTCTCATGATCGGTTCGACTCTCTATGACGCTTGAGTCGACCGTCCGAGATGACCAAGTCGAAACTCTGAGATGATCGATTTGAACCTCTTGTTTTAATCTTCTAGAGATAGTCGCTTTAGCCATCCTCAAGGGCTGTCCTATTTTAGACCCTGCAATATAGTCTGTCTGCGCATCTAGATGGCCAAAATGACCTTCCATTTTTCTCCGTGCAGTTGTTGCGATGATTCCTGCATGTATTTGATACAATTTTGAACTATTTCACCTGTAAATACTACAATTTTTAATGTTCAAATTTAAAAATAGTTTAATCTCTAACAGTTTTTAAATAGTTAAATCTCAAACTCCATTTCTGTCAATTATTGTTAATTTATTTAAGTTTTCAATTACATAACGCCTTCTGAACAATCTAATACTATAAAATAAAAAATTTGAAACCCGATTGGAAACAATTGACACAATTAGCAACAATTTAAACCGATTCAACTTTTGATCACTCCTAATCGTTATGAATCGTGTCCAATCGATTATTTCTAGAAGGGATGGTTATTCACAATAAAATTATGTCTCTTGCATCCATGAGAGAATTCGAAACCCTGATTGGCTGCGAGAATTACATAGTTATGGGAATCTACATTGGCAAGAGTTGTAACAACATTGGTTGTAACATTGATATATGTATAAAGTGAACTTCAATTATCTGATTTAAAAAATTCGAGTCTGGGCTTTTTTTTTGGGGGGGGGGGCAAGCCGCCGTGGCCCCCCTCTGGATCCGCGCCTGGTATATTTTAAGAAAAAATGAATTATATATTTTTTTAAATTCCTTTTTCGAGTATAAACCTTTTTGAATTATTGCGACTTTTTTATTCTAATCGCAGTCTTTGGCTACAGTCAGGGTAAAAAAATTAACGTTTCTTGAGACATTATGCACATTCTCCATAAAACTGAAACATTTCGGCTGTTTTTCCAATATCTTCTTAAAGATTTAAGAAAAGCATTTCATTTTGGTGTCATTGAGCGCATAATTTTTTCACTTTCTTGTTATTTTGAGGAAAAAGGTATAAATTATGTATTATCAAAAATAGCATATTATATGCAATTTTGTATAAAAAATATATTTTGACAGCGTTACGTCCTCTTTCGTAACGCGTTCAAGTATTTTTCCTTCAATTTTTAAGAATTTTCTAACATTGTACACAATATTGACACACAGATTAAGGCTTCAACATTACGCAATATTCCACGCACATGAAAAAAATAATCGCAAACAATAAAAATGCTATGTACTTTACGTCGTGTCCCTTTTAGTTATTCAAAGATAACGTCTTGTATATAAACCCACAACCGCGGGAATTATTTCTCTCGTCATCAGTTAAAATCTTCAGGAAATTCTCCAGAAAAATTTGCTAATCCATTTTGGAAAGATGAGGACCACCCTTGCTATTCTGCTGATAACCTCAGCAGTTTTATTTCACTCTATTGGTAAGTGGAATACATCAGATAATTTAATAATTAATTTCAAATTTGTAATTAATGTTTGTAGCATATACTAGAGCAAGAATGTGCGAAATAATTTTTTCCTTTAGATAATTTTTGTATAAATTTTTATTGTAATTTTCACTCTACTTTTCCAATATGAGTTTGAGGTGAAATTTCAATCATGGTACCGTAAATCAATCTCATTATTTGGCAGGTTACTATAGTCATTTTATCTTAAACAATCTGCTCGCTGCGCGGGCACATTCTCATCGTGTGCCACGTATTGGGCGCTACTATCTATCCAAGAAATATAGAGACCTCAATTTTTCTACAGATTATAGTGAAAATCTCAGCAGAAAAAAAATTGTTGAAATATGAAACAGTTTTTTGAAATTTTGAGTCGATTAGCAATTATTTACTGATGAGTGAAAACTTAAAAAGTACCATTATCTTGGGATCATTTCAGAATACTCAACTTTGAATGGCTATTAATCCCTGAAAATAAATGAAAACACACTTTTTCAGATTATATTACAAATTTTATCAATTTATCCAATTATTGTAAGGGCAAAACACATTGTAAATTTATGCAAACATTACCAAAGACATTCAAGACTGTACTAAACCAAATTTGAAATAATTTTCATATTTAAACTACATTTTTACACTGCGTCCCTTATAAATATTTTTAGTTACTGTCTTTTCCAGAATGAAAATTAGCCACTGATGAGGGCCACCATTGTGCGCCGAAACGCTTGGTTCAATTAAAAATTAATTGAAGTATTTATTCTTACCCTAAAGCCAAAATTAACATCCAACATTATACACAATTATAAATGGCAAAATCTGCAAAAAATATATAAGTTTCTTTAATCCTTTCTGTGCACAATTGTAAATTTTAGAGTCAAAAATAAACATTTGTTATTAGGTTAATAACAAAAAGATGCTGAATGTCCTCTACGAACCTAAACAACGCAGAAGCACCCTGGTGAACAAAAATTTTACAAAAAAGTACAATATTTCTGCAACTGTAATTTTTTGTTAAAACATGTACTTTTTTGTAAAAAAATGTACAAAATTGACCAAAAAAAAATAAAAAAATAAAATTTGATTTGTACCACCTGGCAAAATAATGCGTGTATTTCTGAAAAAAGTTTCTTTTCTCGATCGCTCTAGTAGCTTAATGGGAAAGCACCCGACCGGCAATCGGACGTTCTGTGGTTCAATTCCCAGCGGAGCAAAAGGAGAAGATCTTTTTTTCAGAAAAAAAATTTTAATTCATAATTCCATCTAGTCTGAAAAGACGTTAAAAATTTCTGTTATTCTCAGATAATATCACAGATTCCTTAAAAAAATACAGTTAAATACAAATAGCTAATTTTTTCTTGTAGAAAAGTAAAAAAATTAACAATAAAGTACAAGTTTTTACAATTTAAAAATTTGTATAACTTTTTAGTAATATTTTTTTTTATTTTGTTGTAAAAATCTACAAGGTATTACAGAAAACTACAGAATTTTACATTTGTTTAATTTGGGTGTTTGACGTCATAAAAATACTTGCAATTTTACGTGAAATATTGGGAAACTGTACTTAAAATAATTGTTGTGTATTTTTACCCTAAACTTTTGCTATTATAATAAATGACATTGAACTGCAATTCGATTATTGAAAATTGAACAATAATTGACTTTAGAGAACGATTCAGTTTTTCAATTTGGAAGCCTCGGTAGTTAAGCAAATGTAAAATTCCGATTGAAACTTTATAAACTATTCTTAATTTAAAAATAATTTGAAAAATTAAAAGCTCTTATTCAATTCCAAATCCTATTCAAATATTGTTTCAATCTGAAATATTCCATTTTTAACCCATTCAATTTGAAACTTTTTAATTAAGCCTGAATTCTTATTAATTGATCCTGAATTCTTTGGAATTCTTTTGAATTTTTTAAATTAATTTAAATTCTTCTGATTGTACTCAATTTCACTTAATTCAATACATTTTTTGCAATTTTTAAAAGTTTTTACTTAATTGGTTCTGAGGATCAATTGATAAAATGATCAAAGGATTTTAAATATTTTACGGTATTTTTTTTTAATTCCTTGGCATTTTCAAGATATTAAAAAAAAATCAAGGGATTTCAAACGATTTTGAGGAATTTGAAATATTTTAGGTTATTTTAAAAAATTACAAAGAAATTTTTCATTGATTTCAGTAATTTAATAGGATTTCAGAGGATTTGAAATATTTTAAGGTATTTTAAAAGATTCGCAGGCATTTTTAAAAGCTTTAAAAAGTTTCAAGGGATTTCAAAGGATATCAAAGGATTTGAAATATATAATATAAACGATTCCCAGAATTTTTTAATTTATTACAATAGTTTGAAGGAATTTCAAAGACTTCGAAATATTTTAGGGTATTTCAAAAGATACGAAGGCATTTTCAATAGATTTAAATAATTTTATGGGATTTCCAAGGGTTTTAATAATATAATTTTAAAGGCTTTTAATATCTCAATGGATTTCATCATAGAATTTATTCAAGAAAAGTGAGGGATTTTGTAGGGTTTCAAAAATTTGAAGACATCAAATATTTTTTGCAATTCATTTGGAAGTATCTCTGAATTCTTATCAATTTATCCTGAATTCTTTTGTATTCTTCTAAATTCACTGAATTCAATGCATTTTTTCATACGTTTAAATTGTTTTGAATAAACTTTTTTTTTTAATTCAGTTGGATTTTTTATGAATTTCATCGAATTCTTCTCATTTCCCTTAAATTCCTTTATACTCACTCAAATTTTATTGTAATCGCAATGAAATTTTTTCGATTTGTAGAATTTTTTCCAAATCATTTGAATTCTTTTGAATTGAACTTCAATCGTTTTGTGGTCATTAGTCACTCCTTTGGTTAGCAATTAGTATGATTTCAAAGATTTGAATTTTTTGTTGAATTCACCATGAATTCTTTTACATTATTTGGAATTGTCTCTATTTAGTTTAATTACTCGCATTCTTCTAAATTCACTCAATTCTATCTAATTCGATGGATTTTTTGAATTTTTAAAAGTTTTTATTTGATTGATCCTAAAGTCTTTTACCTGATCTAGAATTCCTAGGCATTTCATCAAATTCTGTTGAGTTCCCTTACATTTTTCTGAGCTGATTTTAAATTGACTGAATTCAATAAGGTTTTTTCATATTTTTAAATTCGTTTCCAATTCATTTGATTTCTTTGGAATTTAACTTGAATTGTTTTGAAGTTTTATGAATATCCACATTGCGGCCTGCAATGTGGAAAAAAATTCAGTTAGTTTAAGAGATATTTATCAGTTTTGAGCTCGGTTTCGAGAAGATCCAAACTTAATTGAAAACTGAAAAAGAATTCGAAAAATAAAAAACTAAATTTAAATTTTTGAAGAATTTGAAATAACAGTTTTGAAGCTTTTTATTGATCTTTAAAGGTTTTGAGAAAATAAAAAAATTTCTTAACTTTGCTCGGGAAATTTAAAATGATTTTTTATTTCGAAAAATTAATTTTAAGAGAATATTTCAGAAGATTTGAAAAATTCTTTGAATAATAAATAACAATTGAACAATTATTGATTTGGAAAATAACCGAGTAAGTTTAAAATATATTTAGAAGTTTTAAAAACATTCCAAAATGAACACCAAATTTATAAGCTTTTTAAGCATTTCGAAAGGTTTTTAATGAATCAAAATTTGTATCAAAGTTTCTAGAAAAACTAACCATTTTTTGTTAGAAAAATTAATTTAAACAGAATATTTAATAAGATTTCCAAAATTTTCAAAAAAAGAATCTGGATGATTTTAAGGTAATTTTTTTACTTTTGCAAGATATTCCAACACTTTTTATTATTAGATTCCTGGAAAATGTTTAAATTATTTTTTTTCAAACATATTTTTAAGCAAATATTTAAAAAGACTTCAAAACAAATTTTAATGTATAAATTAATGTTTCAAGCTTAAAATTGCTTAAAATGAGATAATTTGGAAAATGTACAATGTATAAATGTTAAAAATAGAAATTCTGCAGTTTAACGGCTTTTAATTATAAAAATATAATGTTAAAGATGGAAAAAAGACATACTTCAGACCAAAAGAATTCATTTTTTGGATCCTTTATTCCAATTCGACGTTTCGAAAACTCATAATTTTCCACATCAGGATAAAAATTATTGATTAGAGAAGTTTATAAACATCGTCATCACAAATAAAATAGTTCCGATTTCTCCCTCTCCATTTTTCTTTGGGATCTTCTTTTCAGGTTACATTTCTAGTTAAAAATTTTAACTTTATGTTGATTTTTGAACAAATTAGTTAGAAAGTTGCAAAATTGTAAGTAAAAATTAATAATTTAGTAAAAAACGTTGAGTAAACATTGGAAATAAAACTGACGTTTTGCTCTTTTGACGTTTTGGCTTTAATTAAAAAATTTTCAATTAAAAAGTTTTTAAAGCTTTCATTTCATACGCGAAAATTACCTAGCGCTTGAATTAACATTTTTTAAAGCTTTAATTCGAAAAGTATTCTACTTTGATTGTTTTAATTTGCGGTTCAGTTTTTATAACTTCAAATTAAGAAAAAATTATTTTCGACACATCCTAATTTAAAATGATTTCATTGCAATATTCTAAATATTTGTCATCCTAGGTCGAAAAAGAACAACTTTTTGGCTACAAATCTGTGAATTCCTGTAGATTCTTGTAGAAAATTAAAAATACAATAAAATACAACAATTTACAAAAAAATACAAAAAAGTAGAAAATTCGTCTCAATAGAAAAAAGTTGTTCTTTCCTGTAATTTGGCAAATTTATTGTATTTTTTTGTAGATAATGTTTTGGCGATACCTCCTAAGTATTTTGAGCCTAAAATGTACAAATTCGGATGGGCCCTTTTTGAAATAGCTCAATTTTTCTTCTTCTATCGAAACGAGCAGATTACTTTACTTATTGACATAACATAACTAAAATAAATAATTATATTTTCGTTTCAGACAGCTTCAAATTTTAGTAGATGGATATTGCGTTTTCTTAAATTTTTGCAAATTGTGTTTATATAAATTAAAAGCCATTCGTGTTAAACTTTAGCCAATAGCGATAATAGTATTCATACAAATGCGCGAAGATGAGAAAAAATCTACCTGAAATCTTTGTGAAATAATTGAAGTCTTTGTAAACTATTTTTAATCTATCAGAAATCTTTGCCAAATATTTGAAATCTTTGGGAAATCATTGAGATATTTTTGAAACATTTTATAATATTTGGGTAATTGTCGGAATCTTTGGGAAATCATTGAAGTCTGTTAAATCTTTTAAATCTATCCGAAAAATTTACGAAATCTTTGGGAAATCATCGAAATTTTTGTGAAATATTTTTGAAATATTTTTTAATATTTGTGACATTGTTGAAATCTTTGTGAAATCATTAAAATCTTTGTGAAATATTTGAAAT
>CAKNYM010044599.1:0-27471 GCA_932195095.1 Andricus curvator | reverse complement strand
AAATATTTCTGAAACATTTGGTAATATTTGTGACATTGTTGAAATTTTTGGGAAATCATTGAAGTCTGTGAAATCTTTTAAATCTATCCGAAATCTTTGCGTAATATTTGAAATATTTTTGAAATCCTTGGGAAATCATTAAAATCTTTGTGAAATATTTTTGAAACATTTGGTAATATTTGTGGCATTGTTGAAATCTTTGAGAAATCAATAAAGTCTGTGAAATCTTTTAAATCTATCCGAAATCTTTGCGCAATATTTGAAATCTTTTTGAAATCCTTGGGAAATCATTAACATCTTTGTGAAATATTTGAAATATTTTTGAAATATTTGGTAATATTTGTGATATTGTTGAAATATTTGGAAAATCATTGAATTCTGTGAAATCTTTTAAATCCATCCGAAATCTTTGTGAAATCCTTGGGAAATCATTGAAATCTTTGTGAAATATTTGAAACATTTTTGAATTGGTTTCTAGGAAACCTTTTTCGTATGTAACTGATACGTCCAGGAAATGAAATCTTTTATTAACAGATTTTTTTGTAGACAGATAAGGGTGTCGTCTACATACCTTCGTATTTTTAATAATTTCTTTTTCCATATCTTGCATGACTAGTTCTGCAATTACTGAAGCAATTGGTGATCCCATAGGGGTTCCAAACTTTCGTCTATAAGTTTTATAATCAAATTGAAAATAAGCGTTACTCATACAAAATTTAATGGCTTCATCAAATTGTTCCAAATTTAGTGTTGTATAATTTTTAAATGTGTCTCATTTTTTTCAACCAGTTTGAATACTATCTTGATATCTATATTCGAAAACATTGATACAGCATCAAAAGATACAATAGTATAGTCTTCAGGTATGTTTATGTGTTTAATTTGATGGATTAAGTCCCAGCTGTTTTTCAGGACATATTCTGAATCTTTACAAATTTGTAGAAGAGATTAATTTATGAATTTGGATAAATTATATAACGGTGAGCTAACAAATGAAGTTACAGGTCTTAAAGGATAATTTTCTTTGTGAAGTTTTATTAAACAGTAAAAGAGTGGTGGGAGACCATTTGTACATCTTAAAAATTATACATTTTTTGTATCTATTGAAGCTAAAGCCCACCATTCTTTAACCATGTTGTTTAAACTGTTCTGGATTGTCTTTAATAAAAAATTTTGTTCACTCAAATTTCTGTTCTAGTAGTTTCTGATTAGTTTTTTTATTAATATTTATTTACAATCTGTACATAGTATAATATTATTATACTATGTACAAATTGTGCCATTCAATATCATAAGTCTATTCTCCTGCTCCCATCTAGAGAAAAAAGGCTTCACCGCTTCTGCGTTGACCAACCCCACCACCTAAAAAAACTACGTAATTTAGGCACGGCCCTCAATCTGTTCAATAAATTAGCATGTGACACAACCAATATAAAAAAGTGTTGTCTCGATCAACTTCATCCATTTCTATTGTATTTTTACAGAATTAAGTTCACAATCACCTATGGACCCCGGAGCTCATAGTTCTGGAACTGAACAACGTCGAGCTTCTTTTTCTGGAACTGCACAACCTCGAGCTTCTTTTTCTGGAACTGAACAAGCTCGAGCTTCCTTCTCTGGAATGGAACAACCTCGAGCATCTTTTTCTGGAAGGGAACAACCTCGAACTTCTTTTTCTGGAACTGAACAAGCTCGAGCTTCCTTTTCTGGAATGGAACAACCTCGAGCATCTTTTTCTGGAAGGGAACAACCTCGAACTTCTTTTTCTGGAACTGAACAAGCTCGAGCTTCCTTTTCTGGAATGGAACAACCTCGAGCATCTTTTTCTGCAAGGGAACAACCTCGAACTTCTTTTTCTGGAACTGAACAACGTCGAGCTTCTACTTCTGGAACTGCACAACATCGAGCTTCTTTTTCTGGAACTGAACAACGTCGAGTTTCTTTTTCTGAAACTGAGCAACCTCGAGGTTCTTTTTCTGGAACTGAACAACATCGAGCTTCTTTTTCTGGAAATGAACAACCTCGATCTTCTATTTCTGGAATTGAACATCCTCGATCCTCTATTTCTGGAAGTGAACATCCTCGAGCTCCTATTTCTGAAAGTGAACATCCTCGAGCTTCTGTTTCTGAAAGTGAACATCCTCGAACTTCTAATTCTGAAATTGAACATCCTCGAGCTTCTAGTTCTGGAAATAAATATACTACTGTAGACCACATAAAAGGCCTCCATATTCCTGATGGTAAAGAAATATGGCTCAAGGATAAAATCATTGCAAAAGAGGAAGATGGTGCTTATCGGCCATACTTGCACTTAACGGAATTTTCTATACTACAGGCATTGCAAAATAAAAAGAATCCCTTTGATATAGGATTCAAGGTTATACACGTTACCCAGCAACAATGGCTATATTATATGGCTCAATATGCTTCTGCAAAAAAAGTAGGTGCACTGTACAAATTAGAGTTTTCTTTTTTTATGGCTTTATTTTTGGTGTGTCCTGTTTTTGAATATGATAACTTCATGCTGTTATTTTCCATGTAAAAAAAGACTCTGAGATCCAGTGATGGGTAAATTACTTTTTTTAAATAATTAGTTATCTTAATTGTTACTGTTTCAAAATTTAACTTTGCCAGGAAGAAACAGTCTTTTTAACAAAGCAGTTCAACTTTCAATCAAGTAGTTACATTTTCAACTAAAAAAGACAAATTTTCATTAAAATAGTTAAATTCCCAACAAAAAAGTTAATTTTCAACCAAATAATTTCATTTTCTACCAAAATATTTGAATTTTCTAGAGATGAATCTTCAAATACAATTATGAATCTTTAACTAAACAACTGAATTTTCCACAAAGTAGTTCAACTTTCAACCAAGTTGTTAAATTTTTAACCAGAAAAGACGAATTTTCAACAAAATTGCTGAACCCTCTACAGAAATTTTTTTACCAAAAGAGACTAATTTTCAAACCAAAAACAACACTTTTCAAAAATAGAGTTGAGTTTTTAAACCGAAAATATGAATTTTCAACAAAAAAGTTAATTTTCAACCAAACAGTTGAATTTTTTACAAAAATAATTAAATTTTGAACCAAAGAGATGAATTCTCAACTATGTAAAATGATGAATCTTCAACCAAAAACTGAAATTTTAACAAAGTAGTTCAACCAAGTAGTTAAATTTTCAATCAGAAAAGACGAATTGTCAACAAAATAGCTGAACCCTTAACCAAATCAGATTGATTTTCTACCAAAATAGAACTTAATTAAAATTCCTTAAAGTTCTCTATAACTCCGTTAAAATCCCTGGAAATTGTTAAAATCACCTAAAATCTTTGAAATATTTAGAGGTCCTTTAAAATCCCTTAAGTCTTGTGATATTATTTGAAATTCCTTGAAATCTTTGGAGATCGTGAAAATCCATTCAAAAAAGTAGAAATCATTTGAAATCCCTTTAATATAAAGTAAATTAAACTTATTCATTCAAGTTCTCTGAAGATCGTTCAAATTCCAAAAAATCTTTGAAATCCTTGGAGATTCTATATCCGTAGAAAAGCCTTTTAAATAAAATTTAATTTATTTCGTTACTTATTTACAAACTTATTTACAAAAGTAACTTCATTACAGGGCTCCCAATTTGGCTCCCCAACCGCACTGCGCATGTGTCGCGCCAGCAACCTCATTGGATGTTAATCGCGCGCTAATTTGAAATTATTCAATATGCAAATCAATTTTTCAAAATATATAATAATCATAAAGTACAAAAAAAGATATTATGAATGATGTAAAGTTGACGTTGGTGAAAAAAGGTATTCCTTTCTTTTAATTTAAAACCAACAATGATGATTTATTATAAAAAGTTGATTTCCACATGTAATAGTTTCAAAAAAGCGCGCCATTCACAGTCAATGAGACTACCAATACAACGCATGCGCAGTGCAGTTGGGGAGCCGAATTGGGAGCACTGCTTCATTACCACTATCAATTCCAAAAGAAGTAACTAGTCACAGTAACTAATTAAAAAAAACTAGTTATTTCTCATCACTGCTGGAATCCCACCAATGTTCTCACTTTAGTTCTAGTCGAGACTGTTTTTTTCTGATTCTTATTGTAATACCTGACACGAGCACTGAAATAATACTTTTTTTCAGAGTTCCTCGATACTTTCTAGCGCTAAGGTTACGGTAATGGAGTATACTAAGGCTAAACGTCAGGCTCTAGAGGAATTGGTAACTGAGCGAGAACGGGCCGCTGCATTTGAGAATCTAGCTGCGTTTGACAAAGAACAGGGCTGGCGACCCTAAATCCACTCTTCATGAGGTTCCATGGGGCTCTCAGCATGGGTATTCTCATGATTCTACAAATCCATCAAAATTTATGAAATGTTCACAGCATTTAATTTAGCTTCTTAGGACGCCTGCATCGTTCGCCGAGTCAGCTTTGTTAATCAGTAAGAGCTTACCTGACTGACCTAGATGTCCCAGAGTCGTTGACCTTTCTACTTATTCATTCATTAAATTGCTGTCAAAATTGTTTTTCCGCCTCCGTTCGGCCTTCAGCCCGAATCTAAGTTTTTCCGGATATAAAATTATAACCCTCGAAACCAACCATCGACTGTAATTTCTATGTTCTACCCCACTACTCAAATTGTCAAACTTCGCTCCAGCTACCTAGACCTGTCGACTAACCCTTGCACTGAATTTTAACTTCAAGCCCTAGCGAAAACCTGACCACGGATGATCCACCTGTAGAACTAGTAACAGTATCAACTTCTGTATCATATTTGACTTGCGATTATTCTCTGATCAATAAACACACATTACCTTTAAATCGTGTTTTAGCAGCGTTTTACTGTGACCCTTCATATTAATTCTGTAATGTAAGGAGTGTTCGGAGACACTCAATTACCGTATCAATTAAGCAAATTAGAACCCTAACGTAACCATGGTCTTTCGTACCGGATAACAAATAGCAAAAACTTATAAAAATGAGTAACGATGCAAATTACCAAGTAGCTTAATCCATTCCAGAAAAGTATTACGATGATCTCATTGCGGTAATCGATAACCGTACACGTGCGCTTTTTGAGTTGACACCGTGTCAGAATACGTCAGCCTCTGCTCTAGGAGAAATTCTCGACGTCACCAAACACCATCGAGCACTTGAAGCTTTAGACAAACCTTTTTTAGAATTTCTAAGAGGCACGGCAGGTCCTCACACATTGAATCGTTGAACCCACTTTAATAGCGAAATTAATCCTACTTCGTTTTTCGCGACTCAGTTCGAGACATCTTGTCATTTGTGCAAGAGTTTTCATTTCACGCAATATTGTAAGCAACTCGTGAACGCGAACACTTCTGAACGTATAAATATCGTGAAAAAATCAAACTGGTGATTTAATGGCATGAACTCGAATTACAGTGTAGAATATTGCCAATCTTGTCATTGCGAAACATGCAACAAACGACATTCTCTATTACATTTTGAAACATTTTCGACACACGTGCATACATTAGGATCAAAGGGAAACTTTTCAAGAATGCAGAGTCCTTCTTGACTCATGCTCTAAGCTACACCTTTTAACAGACTGTATGGTAGCCAAATTAGAGCTCCAAAGGCTTGAAATTAGCGTTCCGCTCGGTGCCGATAAACAAATCAAGCTTAAGAAAATAAAAGCAAACTTAATTAAGTGGGCTTTAAACCATCCAAAATTTAATCGAAATATTACCAGACTGTTCTATCGAACCATTTTTTCAACTAAACTCATAGATACTACAACAATAACGAAAAAATACTAATGCAAAAATGGGGCTTCTAGAGTTATGTTGGGATGCCGCAGCTCCAACTGCATGCGATGAATATCACGACCAATTATCACTGCTGTCTAGATTAAAAATTTATCAAAAAATGCTCATAGACTTTAGAAGGAAAATGTAAAACCCGTATAGTTCTTGCAAAATCGAGAGTCGCTCCTCTTGAAATGATAACGCTACTAAGATTAGAGCCGTCGGTAGATCTCCTCTTGGCTGAACTATGTATGGTGACATTACAAGCTTTAATACTCTTAAAATCCGAAAAAGCAATTATCTGATTAGATTTTACAATGACCTTACATTATATTAAGACTCAGGCATGGCTTGCAGTAGCCTTGAAATTAAATCCAGATCGTCTGAAAGGAAACAGGCAGGGACACTGAACGATTTCTTTTGGATTTTGAGGCATGAAGCAACCTGATCAAACGCGCTGAGATTACAACCTTCGAGCTGTTTTTCGACGGTTTACACATGCCTTGAGAATACTTCTCTATTGCGATGATCTTGAGGTTGTCAACGGGATGAGATCAAAACAGGGCCTCACAAACTAGAAGTATTTTATTATATAATTGATAATTTGCCTCCACACATGAGGTCCAGAGTTGGAAATATTCATGTTCCGTGTCTGTGTTATACTGAAGACGTTAAGAAATACGGTTTTCGACGAGTCTTGATGGAGTTTCTACACGACCTTAAAAAGTTAGAATCTGACGAAGGGGCAGAAGTGTTTGGACTTCTTGGACCATCGGCCAACAAGTTTTGCCGAATGTGCCTCATTTCTCGAGAGCAGCTTCATGCTGGAGATTTAAAACCAACAGAAGAAAGAACCGAAGAAATGTTTAAGCGTCACATTAATCGCATTAAAAGAGCAACAACTATAGCTGCAACTCAACATATCAGAACTGAAATCGGCGTTTCTGATGACTCTGCTCTGAATGCCTCGAGCTATTACCACATTTCACGTAACAAATTTCTCGATATAATGCATGACTTTCAATGTGGAATAATACCTATGGTTCTTAAATTGGTAATATACTATTATGCATATGAAGCACGTGTATTTAGTCTCGCGTATTTAAATGGACGAATCGCATCGTTTCAGTATGGGTATACAGAAAAATGAACAAGCCTTCCGCAAATTTTACTGATGCGAATACTCGAAACATCCCATTCTTAGTCAAAAGGCAATGCAGACGTGGTGCTTGATCATAGTTTTCCCTTTTTTTATTAACTGAGAAAGTACCTAAAGATGATAAATACATGGATTTGATTATTTTGTTACTGCGTATTATGAAGATAGTGTTCGCTCCCAAATTAAGAAAGAGCATCGTTCCATACTTGAGTCATTTGATTAACAGCTTTTTTGAGGACTTTAAAAATCTTTTCCCTGATATTCATTTTATTAATAAATTCCATCATCTTGTATATTACCCGGAATGTATCAGATGGTCAGGACCCTTGACTCTTTTTTGGTGTATGAGATTTGAAGCGAAGCATGCCGAAATAAAGGAACGTGCCCAAGTTGTACACAATTTTAAAAACTGCCCCAAAACACTTCTTCGCATTTGTTAGTGCACACAGAGTCCACAATGGGGAAGAAAGGACTTGAAAGTCTATTCTGCTATCAGTCAGGGAGGTAAAAATGTTCAAGTGGAAGACGCTTTGAGCAGACAAGAATTACCGGACTTTGGATATGTTTACACCTCAGAAGATATAAATGTCCCACAGTTTGGAATGATCAAAGAAATCATTATTTTAGAACAGAACAAAGTTTACCTTCGATGTTTACTTTGTGAAACTTTACACTTCGATCCTGACTTGAATGCTTATTCAATCCGTCTAGGGGTTCCACGTGGTCCCGCTTCTTTTGTTTCATCATCAAATCTTGTCTAGAGATAGATAGATAGATAGATAAAAAAAAAAAAACATTTAGCCCTTATCCATATGGACAGTATCAACGTCTGATGAATTGTTTGTGAGCTTGCGTCACATTATTATTTAATCAGAGTAATCTATCACGTCTTTACAGCTCAGCGCATTGATGGAGAAAGTTTCTTTCAGTTGACGGAAGAGGATTTGCTGCAAGTTTTGCAGCTCAGGTTCGGACCAGCAAAAAAATGGCTCAAATGGATCAATGGCAATCGACAAAATAATGGGCGAACAAAGCAAATTACAGAAAGCAGAGAAAATACTCAGGTGTGTGTGTGTGTGTGTGTGTGTGTGTGTGACCAGAAGATTCTCAGAAGAAGTAAAATTTACAAAACGAATTGTAGATGTATAATTGTTTTATTACTGTTTTATTACAGGAATATTACTTTGGTGTGGACCAGGGTGAAATGAGACCACTTGAATATATCTCACCAAGTGCTTCAACAGCAAGACGCACTAGGGCAAAAAATATCTATTGAATGTGGACCTGAACCGAATGAACTGCAGACAGGAGGCATAATAATTGAGCCGTATTCGGTAAGTTTTTATATAAACAATTTCTTTTAATTACAGTTTTGCATGATTTTCACAGTGGCCGCTGGACCGAGAATTTTTCGAAAGCGGGAAATGACAGTGCATTTTTTTTTACTCGGAATTTTATAAATTTTTAGAAGAAAAATCTATCCAATCACTGGAAATATCACAAATTTCGTATCACATGATATAACTCAATTGAAAATAACTTTGATTTCAACTCTTTTTTTTTGTTACGTTTATTTATTTGTTTAGAATAAGAGTTAATCAACTAAAAATTGATACCTTTCGAAATTGAAAATTTTGAGCACAAAAACGTTTGAAGTTCATTAACTGTAAATATCAATTAATTACTGATTTTTAAAATTGAACTCTAGTTCCAGTATTATTGATTGAACAATAACTGATTCCACAAAAGGGATCTTAATGCGTTCAAAATTAAATAATTTACCAATTTTAACGTTAAAACTTGTAGATAGATAAAATAGTTAAATTTTCAGTTTAGAAAATTAATTCTGAACCAAAAAAAAAAAGAATTTCTAACAAAATAGATAAATTTTCAACCAAAGAGATCAATTTTCAACTATAGTGAAGAATATTAAACCAAAGGAATACATTTTAACAAAGTAGTTCAACTTTGAACTCAGTAGTTGAATTTTCAACTAAAAAGATTTTGATTTTAAATAAAAAAATAGTTTAATCCTACCAAAATGACGAAATTTCAACAAAATAGTTCAATTTTAAACCAAAACAGATTAAATTTCAACCAACCAGTTGCATTGTTAACTAAAAAAGATTAAATTTGTACCAAAAGAGAGTTTTCAGAAGTAGATAGAAAATTGTTCGTATGAATTCTGGTAGCGGACATGATAGTAGCCCAAAATGAAAATTAGTAACTATTTTGCGTAAATTTCTCATTTTTTAGATTGATTTTTCACCAGATTTTTTGCCACTACTGCTAAACAAAATTTATATAATTTATAAAATTATAGTTAAAACTTTTAATTTGAGGATAAATTATTCTCCACTAAGAGAAAAGTATGCAAATAGAACATGACAAAACTTAGATTAATTATTAATTACATTAAATTAAGAGGCCAACTTTTTTATCATCAATAATATTTCCATTTAATGTTGGGTTTCGCTTGTAGGAACACTTTTTTGACATAAATACTGGCAAAGGTTTTATCGAGCATACTTTGGAATGCGCGAAAATCCTTACCACCTGAAGAAAAGAAATACCACGACTTGTCGAACGACATGTTCGACGACTGGTCGAACATGACATTGCAAATCTAAGCGATGACGATCTAGAAGAAAAGGAATGGAAAAATAAGTTACTTTGGCATAGAAGAAATATATATTTACTTTTAGACGTTTCCATGAATGTATATTAAATTTGATAATTTATTTACGTTTCAGATTACCTGGATGCGGTTAACTATGGCACGCTCAGACAAAAAGAGGATATCGAATCGTGCCTCATGGATACGTTAGGAAATATACGCGATTGGATAGAGAATGATAGCCCTACAATCCGTGAAATTGCAGACAAATACCCAAGATTGTTCGATTATCATGGAGATATAGTGATAAAATTACTGCAATCAAAACCTACTCCTTTAATTCCTATTTACATAAATCATTTTGCAACAAAATTCTTTCAAAATATCACTTTATAAAGTAATTTTAATGTTAATTATTAATTTTTAATTAATTATTAATTTGTATCACAATATTCATACGAAAAAAATGTTTTCTTACAGATTGATAAAGAATATGGTATGATATTCAATGAAGATTTGGTTGAAAACAGCAAAAACTTTTTTTGCAAATTTCCAACCTGGTATACACCCTGAATTTTGCGTTACTCTGAGTTCAGGAGAACGGATATGTTCAAGAAAGCACACATACTAAAGGATGGTAAATTCTTGTTTTTTTTTTCTTTGGAATCGCGACTGCAGGTCAGCAAAAATTCAGGCCATTTTTTTCTTTATAGGAAAAGTTAGGAAATTTGAAAAAATTGCATTTTAAAAAGGCATATAAAATGACAATTTCTGGTCTTTAAATATTAATGGTTAGGTAAAATAAAAAATTGGTCAGGGAAAAGTCAGGGAATTTTTAAAATGAAGTTTTATGCCCACCTAGGAACCATGTCTATACATACATACATTGAGCAGCAGTTCGAACTCGAAAGTTCATTGCCTCTCTACCCGATTCGGGTAGTGTTTCTAGGTGGATATTTACTACCAATTTGGGCCCACCACACCCACGACGGGCCAACAGCACGCAGTATTCCTGAACGGTCACCCATCCAAGTACTAACCGCGCCCAACAATACTTAACTTCAGTGATCTTACGAGAACTGGTCTTTTCAGCGTGGTATCGCCGTTGGCGATACGTTGTCTATACTCGTGCAAAATTACTACTAAAAAATACGCTCTGCAAATTTATTTTGACTTACGTAAATATTATTTCTTACGCATTTTTCTATATTTCTAACAGAAAATCTGAGAGCTCTGGTACTTTTACCGTATTTATTGCCAGTACCGAATTTTATACATTCAAAAAGAAAGAAACAGTAATCATGTCCGTCTTCATCAAAAAAGAAATGCAAGTCTGCAAAAGGAAAACAGTCTCAGACTTTAAACGACGATACGCAAGATGAAGTCAACGAAGTATCTCCCTCAGAAGAAAGTAGCTTTGTTTTCCGAAACCTTGATTTAATTAGGATTCTATGAAGGTAAATGTATAGATTTATTAAAGAGCTGATTATCATTTAAAATTCTCTTTTTGTGCAAATTGTAATTTTATTACATATGAAAGTATTTAAAATGTATGGATATACCAGAAATTCGCAATCAAAAATTAATATCGCTATACTTTCTGTTTTTTCGTCATTTAAACTAATAAATATCAATTGAAAACTATAATAAATTTGTTTTATGTTTCAGGAGAACCAATATGTGCAACAAAACATTGAGAATGCTCGCACTACCTCCATAGGCAGCTTACAACCCTATTTGCTTTGCGTATCAGGTCAAAAGATTGGCAAATACTTCATTGTGGGCGATGGTCGATTGATAGAGACTGATAAAAACGCAAGTCCCGTCGTAGCTTTTGACTTGCTCTTCAAACTGCATTATATAACAAATGTAAAGTTTGCAGAATCATTACCGTATTTCTACAATTTTGTGGAAACTTACTTCTACAAAGCTAACGAAACGACGATGAGCTCAGTAAAATCGCTTCATACTTGTATTTTTAATCATTTATAACTGCTGGTTACTTGCGATGGAGCTATTATGTTTCTAAAAAGATTCTGAAACACTACTTTAAAAAATATAAAAAACTTCGACGGTTGAAGAGCTCTATATTATTTAAATTAACTTTCAAACGGAACTAAATGCCGCTATTACTTTTGTTGTGAATAGGACATTAGTTCACTGTTTTATGAATTTTGAATTTGTATTCTTAATTTTATTTTCTTCGTGTTCCTTTTACGTTTCTATTTCTTCGATTTGTCCTATATTTTATTTTCATATTGCATGACATCAAACTTTATGTCTAAGCCGGTCTTATCGTTTGCGTGCTCTCTCTGTCTTACACATAGTCTTCTTGCTCGGTTTCCGAATTTTCTTCTCTCGTCTCGTCAGTCCGCGTTCGCCAAGCAACAAGTTCTGTCCATTTTAATTGTAAAGTTTTAATTTGTTATCAATAAAGACCGCGCTTTCCGGCGTCATAGTTTGTTAATTAAAAGTGCTGTGTTTTTAATGATTTGACCTAAACATGCATGTCTTCCTACCAGAATTGTTCAGTCGTTTTTTAGTGTTCAAAACATTGGTCCTATCGAGCCAGATTTTTCAATTGAAATTCATTCTGGTGTGAAGACTATTCGCACAAATTCTGGTAGAGCTTGTTAGAGTCAAACCAACTAATAGTAGCTTGTGACTTTTTGACTCAATGTGCAATCTGCAGCGTCAGTGCATTGTGACTTAAATGATTCTTTTAAATGTGACCATTTTGTGACAGTTATACTAGTGAGATGCTTTCATAAATTTTTAATTTATGATAGAGCATTAATGAGTGTGTGTGACTAAGTGACTATTAAACCAGGATGCATTTTCTCGATTCTGGAAGGATTTTCTCAATTTTCCGTGAAGGTATACAGACAGGTGTCCATGGATTTCGTAACCTTTAGACAGGTTCGATAGATCGGTGAGCATTGAGTTGTCAATACCACCCAGATCTTTGTTTATAATTCAGCGTCTGGTAAGTCGACAACATTCAACCTTTATTATCATCGATTCGAATCGAGAAAGTGAACATTATTTCGGGAGTGTAATTTTAATTGATTTTACTAATAACACTCAGACTCTCAGACTTTATTCAATTTCATCGTGATTTATCCGTCTTTCGATGTGGTGCAATAAATTCCAAGAATTAAATATTGTAAATGACTTCTGAACAATAATTCAACGCACTTGGAATTTTTGAACTTGTTGATCATTTTAGTTAGAATAATAATTCTTTTATTGGCGAACTGCTTTACCTGATACAAACAATTTTTATTCAATTAATTTTTAAAGATTTTATACGCGTACTCTTATTTTAACTTGTGTCGAATCTTTGCTTTTTACGATGTCTATTTCAAGTTACTTTTTGGAGCAAACCGAGCTTTGCTCACGGATCCAAACTGCTTTTGAGAATACTCAAAAATTAAAACAGATCACTAAAGGAACTTTGGTCTCAAGACTTGAGTCCTTGGAGAAAAATTGGACGCGTTTTCGGGCTCAACATTGGGAGTTAGTGAAGGTTCGCGATCAGAATGCCACAAACATTTATTTCACTAGTAATTTCTATGCAACCACCGAAGAAGCATATCTAGTCGCGAAGGGAGCCTTCATGGACGAACTGGAAAAACTCTCGAATGACCTTGCTTCGACGTCGATAAATGATTCAGCTCCACAAATTGCTGGATCATCTTTGGTTCATTCAAATCCTGGAGTCTCGTTAGTGGAGAAGCTTCATCACTTAAAATCCAGTCTCACACGTGAAGCAGCTCAACTTCTTCATCGAATTCCGATAACTCAAGGCAATTATCAACGTTGCTGGGATCTGCTTTCGGAGCGCTTTGAAAATAAAAGAGTTCTTATCAACTCTCATTTGGCTGAGCTTTTTTCAATTCAGCCAATGAAAGTTGAGTCTTCGAGTGCTCTGAAAGAAGTTTATAATGCAACGGTTGATAACATCGCAGCTTTATCTGCTTTAGAGGAATCGGTCGACAAATGGTCATCATGGCTAGTATATATTACTGTGGAGAAATTAGATCGTCAGTCTCGCCGCGATTAGGAAACTTCTCTTGGAAATTCCACGAATCCTCCGACGTTTGACCAATTGAAAACATTCTTACAAACCAGGATTCGGACCTTGGAAGTTTTAGATTCTACTCCAAATCAGTCTAATCAGTCCTCGTCTCAGCAATCCTCAAAGTCTCAATTTCAAAAGAAAAGGTTTGGTAAGTCCACAAAGTCGTCGAATTCTACAACAGCCAACGTCAACGCAATTACAGAGCAGCCAATGAAGGAACAACCGTCTAAAGAACAGCTTACGAAGAAGCCATTTCAGAAGAGGAAATGCTTTTTATGTCAATGAACTGCATTATCTAATGTCGTGTCCACAATTTCCAAGTCAGTCTGTAGCACAGAAGAAAGAGTTCATTTTTCAAAGAAAATTGTGCATCAATTGTTTAGGTTCTCATTCATTTCAGAATTGTTCTTCAAAGAATTTGTGTCAGATTTGTCAGGCGAAGCATCATACGGTGCTTCATGACCCATCTTCAAGCTCAGGACAGTCTTCTTCGATAATGACAACTACTACTTTAACGCCTCATCAATCACAATCTACTCATGCGGTTTCTGTGATGCAGATTTCTCAGAATAAATCACCATTGGTTCTTCTAACAACAGCAATGGTCAACGTGACTACATCAGCTGGCAGCTGGCCATACAAAGTATGTTCGAGCATTTATCGATCAAGGCTCAGAGGTGTCCATAATCTCTGAGTCCCTTGCTCAAAGTCTTCAACTCCCTCGTACCAGAGGACCTGTTGTTCTCTTGGGAGTGGGGGAAAGTAAGTCGGGAACATCACGTGGATCAGTGAACGTCGTTGGCTCACCAAGGTTTCAGTCGAGCTTCAAACTTCAACTCCGGGCTCTTGTTCTTCCGAAGTTGACTTCTAAACGCCCAGAGCATCAAATTAGTCTTGAGTTATGGCCTCATCTTAATGGACTTCAATTAGCAGATCCGAACTTTAGTGGAAATGCTCCGATGGATCTAATTTTGGGAGTAGATGTTTATTCAATATTAATTGAACAAGGTGTTCGAAAGGGTCACCCGGGCTCTCCTGTAGCTCAGAATACCGTTTTCGGGTGGATTCTCTGTGGACCTACAGGGAATAACTCATCGTTGGATTCATCCACAGTTAACATGTTCCATTGCTCCATGAGAGACGAACTTTCCTTTGACCTTCAAAAATTTTGGGAGGATTCAGAAGTCGTGCCTCCTAAGCCTTTCTGAACAGCTGAGGAAGAAGAGTGTGAAAAACATTTCGAAAAGACTCACTCTAGGACTAAAGATGGGAGATACGTCGTGCGTCTTCCAATCAAGAGTGACGTCACATCGTTAGGAGATTCTTATTCTCCAGCTCTTCGCATGTTACTTCATATGAAAGAGCGGTTCAAGCGAGATGTTCATCTTCAGGAAGCGTATTCCAAATTCATGGAAGAATACAATCAACTTCAGCATATGAAGTCCGTAAACATCCCTGCAGATCCAAGGAGCATCTCACGGTCATTTTTCCTTCCGCATTATGGAGTTTGGCGTGAAGCTAGTTCAACCACGAAACTACGAGTAGTTTTTAATGGGTCTCGGCGATCAAGTCGAGGAACTTCATTAAACGAGTGTCTTCATGCAGGGCCAAAACTGCAGTTGAATATTTCAGATGTCTTGCTGCAGTGGCGTCTTCATTTCATCGTCTTTTCTGCAGATGTCGAAAAAATGTATCGACAGATCATCGTCCACGAAGATGATCAGAATCTCCAACTTATTCTGTGGCGTGAAAGTCAAAATGAGCCAGTTGAAGTATTTCGAATCAGCACTGTCACATATGGCCTTACTTGTGCTCCATTTTTGGCTCTTTGCGCCGTTCAGCAGCCTGGTCTTGATGAAGGGGATCGATTTCCCTTGGCTGCTGAAGTGATAAAAAATGGCATCTATGTCGATGATGTCTTATCAGGAGCGGATAATTTGGAAGATGCTGTTGAATCACACAAACAACTACGTGGTCTCTTCACGGCGGGCGGATTACCGCTCAAAAAGTGGAATTCAAACAATCATGAGCTAATGCAGCGCATTCCGGAAGATCTGCATGCGTTGTCTCCAGATATATCTTGGCAATCAGAAACGTCGGTTTCGATGCTTGGGTTAACTTGGCAACCAAGTACCGATTGTTTTATTTTCCAGGTTGATCTTAGGCCTATTAAAAGTGTCATCACTAAGCGCCTTGTCGTCAGCCAGTCGCAAAGATCTTTATCCAGGAACTCTGGAAGCTTAATTTATCCTGGGATGATCCTCTGCCTGAAGGAGTTCGTCATCGTTGGATAAAATACTATGAAGATCTTACTCGTCTTTCCGCAGTCAGGATACCTCGGTGGATAGGATTTCGTTCGTCTATGTGCTCTTTCGAACATCATGGCTTCGCTGACGCTTCTGAAAAAGCATATGGTGCTGTCGTTTATTTAAAGACAATTTCGCCTAACGGAAATTGTTTTATTGGACTTATAACGTCAAAAACGAAGGTAGCTCCTGTTCAAACAGTTCCACTTCCTCGTCTTGAGCTATGTGCCTCAGTCTTGTTAGCTCGTCTCGTCGCTCACCTTCAGAATCAACTTCAGTTTGATGCTACTCTACATTTGTGGTCTGATTCAATGAACACACTTAATTGGATTTCAGCTGTACCAACAAGATGGATGACATACGTCGCGAATTGGATCTCGGAAATCCAAACGACAGTTCCTTCAGCAATTTGGCATCATGTTCCGGGTGCAGACAATCCAGCTGACTGTGCTTCTCGCGGTTTATCTGCTTCCGAATTTTCACAGTTTCCACTCTGGTGGAATGGTCCACCGTGGCTTAAAAGACAAGAAGAGTGGCCATCATCTCTACTCGGTCCTCCAGAGAACACAGTGACCAAGGAAGAACGTCGAGTTACGGTCAACGTAGCAGTTTGCGTTAATGAACCTTGTGAGCTTCTGAGTCGCTATTCATCTTTGGACAAATTGCTACGAGTCACTGCTTGGTGTCTTCGATTCAGAGACGCCTCGAAATGTCGTTCTATCATCGTCTCTCCCAGATTAATTGCATCAGATCTTCGAACGGCTCTTTCTTTCTGGATTCAGCAAGAACAAAATCGCTATTTTTCTAATGAAATCATCGCTCTGAAAAATAAAATGCAGATTTCTAAGAGTAGCACTCTTATAAAGTTGACACCGTTTTTCGATGGTCAACTTCTTCGTGTAGGAGGTCGCTTAAAGCATTCTCTTCTAACCTATGATGAAAAGCATCCGTTGATTCTACCTCCGGAGTCTATTCTTACAACTCTCATCGTCCGTGATTGTCATCTTCGCTGTCTACATGGAGGTGTCCAACTTACCCTTGGAACGTTACGACAATCTTATTGGATTCTTCGAGGTCGCATTTTGGTACGTGCATTGATTCATCGGTGTATTCCATGTGTCAGAAATAGAGGTAATACTCTGCAGCAGCTGATGGGTGATCTCTCTTCCATCCGCATTACTCCACCTGAACGAGCATTCATCAACACTGGGGTAGACTATGCTGGACCCATCAATGTTCGCACCTCCAAAGGACGAGGTCACCATTCCCACAAAGCCTGGATATGCATTTTTGTCTGTTGTGCCTCTCGCTCAGTTCATCTCGAGTTGGTTTCCGATTACACTGCAGATGCCTTCATAGCTGCTTATATTCGCTTTACCTCTCGTCGTGGTCTTTGTCGAACATTGTCTAGTGACGAAGGTACGAATTTTGTGGGAGCAGATCGTCAATTAAAGGAAATGTTTTCTGAAGCATCACCAGAGTTCGCTTCCGTCGCTACATATCTTACTTCGCATGGTACTCAGTGGAGATTCAATCCTCCTGCAGCACCTCACTTCGGAAGTCTGTGGAAAGCTGTAGTTAAATCGACGAAATTCCATCTCCGTCGAGTAATTGGAGAAACTAAATTGACGTATGAAGAAATGACGACTCTTTTAACACAAATTGAAGCTTGCCTCAATTCTAGGCCTCTCAGAGCTCAGTCAGATGATCCAACGGACATTTCTGCTCTCACCCCAGGACATTTTCTGATTGGAGGTCCGCTGAATGCAGTTCCAGAACCATCGCTTGCGGACGTTCTTCCAAATCGATTGACTCGCTGGCAGCTGACCCAGCAAATGCGTGATCATTTTTGGAAGCGCTGGTCAGCTGAGTATTTGAAAGAACGTCAACCTCGATCCAAGTGGACTACTTCATCGCCATCCATACAGATTGGAGATTTAGTTCTCATTCGACATGAGAACCTTCCACCTACTCAGTGGCCTATGGGTCGGGTTCTACAGCTTCATCCTGGCAAGGATGGCCTTGTTCGGGTTGTCACTCTTAAGACAAAGGCCAGCACACTTGATCGACCAATCGTTAAATTGTGTCTTCTTCCGCGTTCATCTTAAGTGCAGTCATTGTTAGTCTATTTCGTCTGGGACGAAAAGCGGGCGGAGTGTTGTGAATAGGACATTAGTTCACTGTTTTATGCATTTTGAATTTGTATTCTTAATTTTATTTTCTTCGTGTTCCTTTTACATTTCTATTTCTTCGAATTGTCCTATATTTTATTTTCATATTGCATGACATCAAACTTTATGTCTAAGCCGGTCTTATCGTTTTCGTGCTCTCTCTGTCTTACACATAGTCAGAATTGTTCAGTCGTTTTTTAGTGTTCAAAACAACTTTTCTAAAAACGATTAAAACCATTTTAAGGAATGTAAAAGACTTCGACGGCTGAATAGCTCTATAAACTGTTTCACATGTGTTCTTAAACATTAACTAATATCAAATAAAATGTTGTATTTCAAAGAAATCGTTTTATTTCAGACTTCTAATTTCAATTGGAAGTTGCAGGCTAGAATATTTGAAATATTTAATTTAACAAATGCTGAATTCAATTGATTTCATTAGTAATCAGAATCACTGATTTATGCAGTCATTTTCACTGCTCTAATCAGTAATAATAAATTCACTGAATGAATCAGTACCTTTTCACTGATTCTCAGTGACTACATTCTCACGATTTCAATCAGTGAAATTTCACTGATTCAGTTTTAGAGAGCAGGCTTAATTTTCGAAAATTACTAATTAAATAGCATGAAATATCTTTTTCATTTACGCCCCGAATTCTCTCCCTAATCAGAAGTTATATAACTAATGGGTTGAAATTAAATCGTAAATAAATCTGTCAGAATTTTAGGTTAGCTGTCAAGTAAAAAGATAAGATTTCTCGCATGCACATTGCCAATTGCTTTTTAATGAACAACCCGATAAAAAGGTTGGCATGAAAAAGCATTGAGAATTTTTAATCATTAAAAATGCCGTTTCTGTCGTTTGTTCTAGAATCCTTGATTAGGTACGAAAAATAATGAAATTCCAATCCCTTTCAAAGCCGATCGGAGCTCCAAAAAGCCAAAAGCCTAAAATTTGCAAAATTGTGTAAAAAAATATCACTATTTTCGAAGCAGCTGCATCTGCAAAGACATAAAATGTTCTTTGTAAATGAAAACGTGGCTTATGTATTTTATTGTCAAATAATTTTGAAACATCTAAAAACTACAATTCTGAGGTTATAATGGATATGATTGTAATGTGATTATAATTTAATGTTTATAACGAAACTTGGTTTCTTTATAAACATTTTTTTATAGAACATTTAAAAATTTATGTTTTATACCTTTATTTAACCTATCAGTATTATTATCAATTCAAAAAATTATATTAAATTATATGAATTTACTTACCTGGTAATATATAGTCGTCCTTCTGAAAATGCAAGGAACAAACTTGCAAACGAGGAGTGACTTTCTTTACCATTTTTAGGGATATTTCCCGATCTTTTCTTCTAACCACTTTCTCCAAAATTCCTATTTTTGAAGAAATATCCTCAAAATTTTCTCCTTCTGAAGGAAAGTTATGAAATCTAACATTAGTATCTCGTCGGGCCATATTATTACAGCCAAAAACACAGCAGGAAGCCTTACTTTTAGTAGCTCTTGATTCAAAACGCATTCCACTTTCAATATTAATTTTGAAAAAACATAATTACGCCAAATAATGAAAAAAATCTGATTATTTTTAAATATATATCTTATACGGGTATCTCTTACATGTTTACTGACCCGTCTAGAAAACTTCGAAATTTCATCACCAGGTGGCGTATTCAACCTGAGCGGTTCCCAATAGATCTGGAATAGGTGAACCCAAGGGGCTGCATCGCAAGGTGTAGCAACTCTGGGGAACTGACGGACTCTATAGTCGGTGGGACTTAAACTAAGGAGCGATCCTTCCAGAGGGTAATAGCAAAGCCTCCTGGAATATCGAAGGCGCGAGTTCTCGTGCTTCCAAACTACGATGTGATCGCGTTGTCAAGAGCTGAATGGCACCAGGGAGACTTTGGTACACTAGGTCGAATCCGATATTATGTAGACCTGCGCCCTGCAAGTGGGGACCTGCGGGGGGTGTTTTTTATTTCCCTAGCTTCTCGTAGAACCAAAATTAACGAACCACGCAAAACAAAATAAACCAAAAACGATGAGAGGCGCGTTCCGGGACCATCTTCTAGCCCACCGCCAAAAGTGTAAGGCACCTTACGGGGCAATCCACGGTTGGTGAAGTGAAGTGGATGTAGTGTTAAGATACTTAGTGAAGTTAGTTAGTGAAGTGGATATACAAAGTAAAATGAAGTGAATAGAAGTAAATACAAGTAAAGTGCTATAGAAAGTGAACTTTAGTGAGAAATGCGACGATGCACTTCACGCAAGTGATTTCGCATCCCCAAAAAATGGGAAGTGCGCCATAATGCGAAGAGGAGAAAAGATATCCCTGTCATCCTAAGGACTTGCGAGAACAGAAAGACATACCAGGAAGGGACAAAGGATCGCACATTCAACCAACCCGCTGATAACTGCCTAATAAAGTCTCGCGGAATGGATGATGCTGTTCGAATTTGGATAATGATAAATGGCGCACATCGTTGTCCATTTTGAGAAGGGCAGAATAAGAAAAGCTAAGTATTGGGATTTTTCGAGTGTGGTATCTGATCTGTTGATTCGGTTGATTTACAAATGAAGGTTTGTTTATGAGTTTAATCAGTTGGGGATCTTGGTGGTAAATTTTCAATGGAAGTAGCGGAGGTTTATTTTCGAAGCTTCATATTATTTGCGGTGCATGTTTGCACACTGAATCATGAGGGGAATTGTAGTAGCCTTTACTATGGTTCGAGTGGATTCGTTTTGATCGAAAAATCACTGGCCTTGGCGTTTAACTTGCACCTAAATGATAAGTTCAGTGTGACGTATGGGTTGGCAGTTATTTAAATTAGTTGGAAAGCGTGGTTCTTTGATTTCTTAATGTTTTCTGTTCTTATTAGGATTTCTGATATTGATTGATATATGGGCAAGTGGTGTTTATTATTATTTAATTCAAGTAATTTCAGTGATTGAAATTCAGGGAAATATGTTAAAGTTTCATTGCATTTGTTGTGAGATTGCAGTGATCTTGGTGTACCTTTGCTATTCTATATCGATTGCAATTTGTAGTGAGGAGTGCGATGAGATCGCGAAATTTAACAATGTAGGATTCATAAATCAGAAATTGTTGACTGGCGATAGGACATGTTGATGGCGAATCGTAAAGATAAACTTATTTGTGAGAAATATATTCATTTAAAAGGACCTTGGAATGTAATTAAGATG
The DNA here is from genome assembly GCA_932195095.1 of Andricus curvator. Taxonomy (NCBI): domain Eukaryota; kingdom Metazoa; phylum Arthropoda; class Insecta; order Hymenoptera; family Cynipidae; genus Andricus; species Andricus curvator. The sequence goes on along the minus strand of CAKNYM010044599.1, from coordinate 6,125 downwards.
AGTTCATTGTTGATGAACAAGCTTTCTTAGAAAGGGTCAGACTTGAGATGGACAGGTGGACGGGGAGTGTTTCTACGGCAGTTACAATGCAGATGGTCTTTGTGTTTTCTAAACATCAGTAGGTGAGACCGTGTGACGGAAAATCGACATTATTTTGAGGGAAATCCTTGTCAATTGAATTTTTTCGCGAGAGCTGATCTGTCTGGGGTTTCTCAGGATAGTTTGAGAATGAAACAATTTAGGTTGTATTTCGCCTTCATTTCTGATCAGAGTATCTTTATGTATGAAATAAAGAGTGGTTTGGGTGTGCTTGAGGTGTAATAATCAATTACTCATAAAACGGTAAGGGAGGCTAATTACAGGTTTGAAGAGGATCAAGTGATGGGGACGGTTCTGACGGCCAGACAGTTCTGATTGTCCATCCGGTAAGGGAGATTTTGTTCTGGGTGATGATTCACCACGTTGTGATAGTTATTGCAGGTACATGTTGCCTTTGGATTCAACTAGGGATTCCACTTTTGATTTTGTGTATGAACGCCTCCAGTTGGGAGGAGATTTGATTATGAGCCAGATGTCGTGGTCTGAACATCCGGGGCTTGTAGTACGCTTGCTTGGAGACCGGACGGGTCGACATTAATTTCATGGGGTCAGGTTTTCAGTGGATCGATTAGCTGATTGGCTGAGCTGGGAAGTGTAGGGCCCGAGGGGCTTGTCGTTGATAATTCTTCTTTCATGGTCGATGGGCAAAGTGGGCGTAGTCTTCGAATTGAATCCTGTGAAGTTGCGGGTGCTGCGTGGGAAACAACAGATAAGTTGGATATAGATTGTCAGGAATTATGGAATGCCGATATAGTGATGGACGATTAAATTATAATCGAGGAGGCCATGTGGGTATCGGTGCTTGCTGCTTATGTTGGGGGCCTGTTCTGGACATTATTGCAGTCCTTCGGAGATTGCTTGTAGAGTCATCTTGGGAACAACCCTTAGTTGAATATCAGCCGTATGGTGTTTCTGGTTATGCGATTTGGCATACGATTGTGTGTGTGTATGGCACCGGTGGAGCGATTTGGGAAGCTGCAATTGATGAACTGAAGATAGGATTTGGTCTGCAGAAGAATCAAGACATAGTGAAATTGGGCAAGACCTTTGTTTTGCTGTAGGGGAAATGAAGCATTCTTCTTTTATTGTTCAGTCAAGTTGCTGCAGGGGTGGAATTCCCCTTTTTGAGGTATCATGATTATGTTTATCATTTGTAGAAATCTTTTTAAATTTTTCGAAACCTGGGTAAATTTTCTTTTAAAATTAATTTTTCAAAATATAAAGACATTAAAGGTTTTCCTAGGAATCTCAAGAAAAGTTTTTTGTTTTCTTGAATCCTTTCAAACTTCATAAGAAGCTTCTATAATTTTTTTAAAATCTTCAAAAATTTACAATTTGTTTTGAATTGGTATAAATATTTTCAAATTTCAAATTATTTTTCAATCATTCCCAAAACATTCAAACCTTCTGAATGTCTTTTAAAATTATTCAAATTCGTCTAAAAATTTTCTTAAAATGTCGAAAAAAATAGCCTTCAAATCTTCCAGATTCTGCTTTGACAATTTTAGAATTCTTTTGAAATATTTGTTAATTTTCTCTTAAAATTCATTTTTTAAAAGGAAAAAATTATTATAAATTTTGCCAGGAATTTTAAGCAATATTTGGATTGCCGTGAAACCTTTCAAAATGCTTAAGAATCTTCAAAATTGTTATTTACAAATATTCAAATATGTACATTTTTTAGCATTATTAATTTTGATCGAAGTTTTTTATAAGATCTTGTAATCTTGCTAATTGAAAAAATTGTTTCTCAAATCGTCCATATTCAGATTGGAAATTTTATAAAAGAATTCAAGATGTCTTGAAGTCTTTGTTAATTTTCTCTTAAAATTCATTTTTCAAAATAAAAAATCAGTATAAATTTTGCCAGAAATTTTAAGCAATTTTTTTATTATCATGAAACCTTTCGAAATCTTTAAGAAGCTCAAAAATGTTCATTTCCAAATATTCAAAAATGTACGTTTTTTCTACCTTTTTGAAAATGTTTTCAAGTTTTAAATTATTTTTTCGAAATTTCGAATCTTTTTAAAACTTCTAAATGTCTTTTAAGCTTGATAGAATTTTTTAAAACTTTTTTTATCTTGCTAAAAATTTTAGGAAATAAATAAAAATATTTTTATATCTTTATCAATTTTCTCTTTTCCAAAATATCTGAATACTAAACAAACAAAAATAATTTTTACCAGTTGCATTTTTAAAAACAAAAAAGTTGACATTTTTCCAAAGGACACGAATTTTCTACATAACAATTCAATTTTTTAACACGAAAATATGAATTCTCAACGAAATAGATGAATTTTTTACTGAAATGATAAATATTTAATCAAAAAAGTTTAATTTTCAACCAGTTGCATTTTTAACCAAAAAGACGAATTTTTCACAAAATAGTGGAATTCTCAATAAAGACAGAAAAATTTTTAAAAAAAAGACAATTTTCAACCAAATTGTTCAATTTCTAACCAAAAAAGATTGCTGTCATGAAAAACAAATTTCACCCAAATTATAATTTTAGGGGATAAATAATTTTGAATACCAAATAAAAATTTAGAATAATTATTTCTTTTTCAAGTAAATTTGTTTATTTGTTTTCAAGGTTATATAAATATATAGTTTTCCTAAGATAATTGAGACAATTCCAAATATTTTTGAAGATTTCAGATATATCGAAAAAGTATCAGTTTTTTCCAAGATGTTGCAAAATTTTAGGAGAACTTAGAGTTAGTTTAAAAGATATTTAGTACTTTTAAAAGTTTAGAAGATATCTCAAGAAATTTTTTTTAACCATTCAAACTTCTTAAAAAGCTTCGATTTTTTTCTGAAATCTTCAAAAATTTACATTTTATTTGAAATGTTTGGAAATATTTTTAAATTATTTTTTAACCTATTTCCAAAACTTTGAAATCTTTTAAATATCTTTTAAAATTAGTCGAATTTTTCCCAATTTTTTCTTAAAATTCTGAAAAATTAAAAAAATTGCCTTTAAGTCTTCCTGATTATGCGAGAGATTCTGTCATCATAATTTTCGAAATGTTTTTAAACCTCAAAATTTTTATTTACAAATATTAAAAAATGTGTAAATTTTTTAAAACTATTTTGAAATTTTTTCAATATTTAAATTAAACTTGGATCTTCTTAAAACTTCTAAATATCTCTTAAACTTACTCGAATTTTGTTATAAAACTTTGTAATCTTGCTAATTAACAAATATTCCTTTAAAATCGTCCACATTCTTTTTCGAAATTTTAGGATGTAATTTAAAACGTTGCAAAATCTTTGTCAATTTCTCTTAAAATTCATTTTTCAAAATCAAAAATCAATTCAAATTTTCCCAGGAATTTTAAGAAAGTTTTTTATTATCGTGAAACCTTTTAAAATCTTTAAGAAGCTTCAAAATTTTTATTTCCAAATATTCAAAAATGTACATTTTTTTTAAAACTTCTTTGAAATGTTTTCAAGATTAAATTAATTTTTTATACAACTTTGTAACCTTCTAACTGGACATTTTTGCTTTAAAATCAGTGATATTATTTTTAGCAATTTTAGGTTTTTTATTTTCTAGAAGCCTTTCAAACTTCTTAAAATAATCTGAATTTTTTTCCCAAATCTTCAAAAATGTACATTTTATTAAAAATTTTGGGAAATCGTTTCAAACTTGAAGTCATTTTTTAACCATTTTCGAAACTTTCAAACCTTCAAAAAATATCTTTTAAAATTCTTCGAATTTTTCCAAAAATGTCCTTTTAATTCTGAAAAATTAAAAAACTTGCCTTCAAATCTTCCAGATTCTGTTTTGACAATAAATTTTGGAAATCTTTTGAAATGTTTTAAATTCTTTTTAAATATTCTCTTAAAATTAATTTTTCAAAATGAAATATCATTTTAAATTATCGCACGAATTTTAAGAAATATTTTTTATTATCGTGAAACCTTTCAAATTTTTTTGTTTCAAATTTTTTATAAAACTTTGTAATCTTGCTAATTGAACATTGTTTCTTTGAACTCGTCCACATTCTTCTCCTAAATTTTAGGAAATAATTAAAATTATTTTAAAATATTCGTCAATTTCCCCATCAATTTTAAGACATTTTTTTATTATCGTAAAATCTTTCAAAATCATTAAGAAGCTTCAAAATTTTTATTCCCAAATATTCAAAAATTTACATTTTATTTGAAATTTTGGGAAATCTTTTCAAATTTGAAGTCATTTTTTAACTAGTTTCGAAACTTTCAAACCTTCAAAAAATATCTTTTAAAATTATCAATCAGTTGCATTTTTAGCCAAGAAAGACAAATTTCTAATAAATATTTCTTTTCTATGTTTATTTGTTCTTTTGTTTTTAAGGTTATAGAAATATCATTTTCGTAAGATTCTTGAAGGAAATTCAAAAAGATTTCTGAAGATTTCAGATATGTCGAAAAAGTATAATTTTTTATTTTTCAGGATTTTGCAAAATTTTAATAAAAATTCGAGACAGTTTAAAAAATATTTAGGACTTTTAGAAGTTTCGAAAATAAATGTCTTCTAATCTGATTCGAATAATTCCTAAAATTTTGAAAAAACTTTAAACATTAAAAAAAAAATTCCCCTTAAATGTTCCAGATTTTTTTACAATTGTAGAAATCTTACGAAATGTTGTGAAACATATTTAAATTTTTTTTATTTCTCATAACAAAGATACTAAAATTTTTTCCAGGAATCTCAAAAAAAGTTTTTTGTTTTCTTGACCTTTTAAATATCTTACAAAATTATTCGAATTTTTCTAAAAAATTTCTTAACATTCTGAAAAATGAAGAAAATTGTTTTCAAATCTTCCAGATTCTGTTTTGACAATTTTGAAAATCTTTTAAAACGTTTTAAAGAATTTTTAAATATTCTCTTAGAATTAATTTTTCAAGATAAAAACTTCGTTTTAATTATCTCATGAATTTGAAGAAATTTTTTTTTAATATTGTGAAACCTTTCAAAATCCTTAAGAAGATAAACAAATTTTGTTTCCAAATATTCATAAATGTAACTTTTGAAATGCTTTCCAATTTTAAATTAATTTTCAATCTTTTGAAAACTTCTAAATATCTCTTAAACTTACTAAAAAATTGTATAAAACTTTCTAATCTTGCTAATTGAACATTTTTGATTCAGAATCGTCCACATTCTTTTTCGAAATTTTAGGAAATAATTTTAAATGTTTTGAAATATATGTGAATTTTCTCTTAAAATATATTTTTCAAGATAAAAACTCAGTGTAAATTTTCCCAGAAAATTTAAGAAATTTTATAATTATCGTGTAACCTTTCAAAACCTTTAAAAAGCTTCAAAATTTAATAATTTTGAATCTTCTTAAAACTTGTAAATGTCTCTCAAAATTGATTGAATTTTTGATAAAACATTGTAATATTGCTAGTTGAAAAATTTGACTTTAAAGCCGTCCACAAGATTTTCTGAAATTTTAAGAAATAATTTTTAATTTAGTTTATTGAGAAAAATGAATAGAAAAAAAGAAATAGTTTTAAATGCTTTGAAATCTTTGTCAGTTTCGCTGAAAATTTATTTTTTCAAATAAAAATCAGTTGAAATATTCCCAGGAATTCTAAGAAATCTCTTTCAATCTCTTGCAACATTTTAAAATTCTTAAAAGGCTTCTTTTTTAGAAATTTTCAAGAAGCTACACTTTGCATTTTTTATATCAAAGTGCTGGGCAGCTTTGTTTCATTGATTAATATTATTATTATTATTATTGAATATAATATTTAGATAACCTCACATTTTTCATAAACCTGAAGTTTGTAGAATTTTGATTTTAAACGGGCAAAAGGAACGACAGCTTCATCCAATCATGAACGCGGGTTTCCCGACAACAATAGTTTCAAATTGTTTCGAGTAGTTTCGAGATGGTTCGAGAAATAATCGAAACTGGCGCCATGTGCTTCCCAGTGGGCACAGGTATGTATGCAATCGAACAAAATATCGATTGTACAAAATAGCATTTGGCCAAAAAGTGGTATAGTTTGTGCTACTCAGTTCAGAC
>CAKNYM010044598.1:55312-66250 GCA_932195095.1 Andricus curvator | reverse complement strand
GTGATATTTGAAAAGTGATATTTTATTCGTATTCTATGGCTAATTGTGAAGAGAAATGTTGAGTTTCAACTCGATTGAGATAATATTGAGGATTCTGAATAAGATTTACAAAAACGTCTTTTTTTCTTATGGGAAATACATGTTAAACTTCATGGGGCTTGCGCCACCCCTAAATATCATTTTTTTTTCAAAACAAAAAAAATGATTTATCTTTGGGTGGATTCGAAGAAATTTGGGGGGTGACCCCATAAAAATTCGAAAAAAAAATTTTTGGACCACCCTATTACGCACTGTGCTGGTTTATAATCAAGATTAAGGGCATGCTCTACAGTGACCACGTGACCAAACCAGTCCTCGGTTATGAACATTTTTTTTGGTGTTCACCATGTCCAAACTCAATGATATATCGCTCTCAAAATTTGGAATATAGGAAATGGGACAATACATTGCGTTTGTATATTTAGTTTGAGTAATAATTTTGAAAAAAATTGTTCATGTAAAAAATAAATGTGTAATATTATTCTCATTTTTTTTTTTGGTGCTCACTACGTCCACAGGGATTGAGATATCGTGTTTAGAATTTGAGCGATTAAATAAAAAGCACTAAAGAACGTTTGTATACATCAATATGTTTATAATTTCAAAGAAATTTTATTTATAAATTAATAAAATAGGATATTACCACTCGAGTCGAGCACTTTGCAGGTAATGTTTGGTTTGATGCATTTCAGATTTTGTGATTCGCGTAAGTTGATAACTGACACAAATTTTGGACTGAATCGTCTAAACATTTTAAAAAATCAATATAAATAATAACATTTGCACATTTGTTGCAAATCAAAAAATAAGTATCTGCACACACCTAACCTAATCACACTACTAAATCATTTTAGATTAGATTTAGATTAGATTTAGATTAGATTTAGATTAGATTTAGATTAGATTTAGATTAGACTACTAAATCACAACTAACCTAATCACACCACCTAATCATTATTTTTGGAGAATTTTTAGCAATTTCTAGCGGAGAAAAAAAGAAGCTTTCAACGTCGGTAAAGTAGAGATCACATGACCAAGCTCGGTTATGAAATTTTACACATTATTTTTTACATGGATAATTTTTTACAAAATTATTACTGAAACTAAATATACAAACGCAATTTATTGTCTCATTTCCTATATTCCAAATTTTGAGAGCGATATATCATTGCGTTTGGACATGGTGAACACCAAAAAAATTTTTATAACCATGGACTGGTTTGGTCACGTGATCACTGAAGAGCATGCCCTTAAGCCAACAACACCGTTTGTTGCAAAACATGTTTGGGAAATGATCGTCCGTTCAAAGTACATTTCGGATCACTCAAGGATGCTGGCATACGAAGTGATTCAAAGAAATAGTTTTTCCGCATATTCTGAAATGCTTTTAGGGTATGTGATGATATGCTATCTGTAAGAGAAAAGGGATTGCAAATAATAGTAAAGACAAGAGAAGATGAGAACAGCAGAATAAGGAAAAACTGTTTAGAAAAAAAGGAAGACCCCGAAAAGAAAAGATCAATCCACTTTCGTTTCGAACTCTTCAAGCACCAAAATTAAACTTCAACAGAGTAGAATATTGCAACATGGTAGATTAGGAGAACCAAAACTTCAACATATTCACAGCTGCATCGATTCTCGCTCATATTTCTGATGATTATCTTAGATTTTTCATTCATTATTATCAAAGGCATACCCTTGTCAATGAAGTTTGTCGCTTGCCCACTTCACAGTAAAATTTCTGAAAGGTGCGTAAAAGCAGTAACAGAAGCTGCTGCTTTGGTTTCTGGAGAACAAAATCGGGACGGGTTCATAAGAACACGGTGCGATCAAGGCAGGAAATGCCAAAGAAGGAAACGAAAGCAGACTACAAATTTTCCAAACACAGACTAAGCTAAGGAGTAGCATGTAGGATTACGCCCTGAATGGTGGTTCTGTATATAATTGGAACAAGCAGAGAGTTGCATCTTAGCACCTAAGATGAAAGTTAATTATAATTTACCTGATAGGGGTGGCAGAAATTAGTTTAATATTACATTTTCCACTGTTTTTAAATCGTTTATTCGTTTTTAAACGTCTACTTCCTAGCTATTGAGTGTTTATGAAATATTAGCTTTTTATTAAAATGAAGGGAGTATTTTTAGGAATAGAGCATGGTGATTTTGTGGAAAATAATTTTCCTTCACAATAAAAAAATGTAACTTTTTTCAAAATGTCGCTGTGACAACAAAATGCTATGTAATCACGACAGGTGAAACTTAAAGTTAGCTGCGAATCGAATTTCGAGAGTTGAAAGTGGCGCGCATTTCCGATAACGGTGACGGATGCAAGCTTCGTAGGCGCTCAGTAAGTGCATTCTCGCCCTATCAGCGGGTGTAAATAATACATTCCCGCCCGCTCATACGGGTTGATACGGGCACTCTCGAAGTGCACATGCGTCACCATCGTCGGGCAGCCATTTCACACTTTCCGCCGGCTCTACAGGCAAGGAAGTCGCGTTTATCGGGCACGTTGGACAAAAATGTTTTTAAAGTAAATTTGTAAAAGTCAATACATAATTTGCTACTCTAAGAACAAATTTAATGAACAATAATCTGCATCAGCTATTTTCGTTGGAGTAATAACTGTTTTCATAATGGAATCGACTAAAAATAACTAGGGACTGACACGCAGCTGGGTGTCAGTGTGTAGAAATGCAAATGGAGGGCTGGTCAGGTACCCGACTAGTTAGCCCCGCTTGAAGTCGGTGGCTAGTCGGGACAACTCATAAGGGTCCCCCAGTAGTTCTGTCACTGTGAGTTAGTCGGGGGCTGGTCAGTTGACCCGGCTTATCCCAGTCGGGTCTAGACGCGTACTAGTATGGTCCGTACAATAATACGACTGTCCCAAAAAAAATAGTTTTAACTTTGATATTTTCAAAAGCAGAGTGTATCGAGTATATTATACTTCACTACAGTGTCGTATGTATCTTTATGTAACGAAATAACGACGTCCTAGTGAAGTAGAATACAGTTGTTGTATACATTGTTTTTGGAAGTCTTGAAGTTAAGACTATTCTTTCTCAAAAATAAAATAAATGGAAGCCACAATTACAAATCAAATTATTCTTATTCAATGAAAAATAAGATTCAAAACACGTTTAACGACAACAATATTTTGAATAAGACACTTTTTCTAAGAACAGAAATTTATATTTTCCTTTATAAAATAGGATAACTTCTACATAGTTCAAGAATCAATGTCTTACTTAATTTTTTTAAATGTACTTGAAATTTCACTGAATGATTGTGCGATAAAAATCCTAACCTCCAATTCAATTTTTCCATTCTACTAACAATAATAGGAATATATATTAAATATTTTTCGCAGTTTGCAAAATTTCCAAATTTTTATTCAAAATATAGAACTATGGCTACAGTGGGGAAATATGTCTAATTTAAAATGTTGAACCTTCTTGTGTGAAAGAAATTAAGAGTTCGGATTGTTCAGCCTAGAATTCTAACTCTTGTTTTCAAGTATTTTCACTAAATATTTTAGAAAATTATTGCTAATATTGTCGTTCTTACGGTCAATATGAAGTCAAAATAAAATTTCAAAAAATATGTCAAAAACCTATTTATTAGAAAAAAAGAAGAAATCCTCAACGTTTCGACCAACACTGCGGGCCTTTTTCAAGAGTTGATAAAACAACTCCATAATTAAAAAAGGAAGGAATTTTACAGTCATATAATTTATGCCGTCATTAAAATACGAGTTTTATATAAATAAAAATGAAATAGTTATTGTCATACCTGAGTTAAAACACATTGAAATATTTATTTAAAATATTCCTTTTTTTAAAAAATAGTGAAAGTAAAAGTAATAATTTTTCCAATTGAAGCCTCAAAGCTTTTGTAAACGTTCCAATAATTTATAAAAGTGTCACATTATAACTGGTATGATGTTGACAGAGGGACGATACAAGATAAACTGACACGTAGGGAAATAATGGTAGAGGTGACAAGGAGAAATTTTCATAAACCTCTGATGAAAAAGCGTGCCAAAGCTTGAGAATAAAATATTATTCGAATCTATATAAAAATTAAAATGGGAAGTTAGTTCATAATGCATTGGTGAATTTGATTTATATTCATTATTTTGGTTTTTAAATTTATGGAAATTTTGATATATTTATTGATATAAATTGATTCAATGATTCGTCTTTTAAAAGTATTGTTTTCCCTAGCCAAAATTGTTATATTATCAAATTAAAAAAAATAACTAAATGTCCATGAGTTTTGTGGTAAACCTGTATTTAAATTGCCAATTCTGCAATCTCTTTTATGCTCATAGATTCTGCTTTTTAATCTCCTGCCAGTTTCACCTATATAGAGTTTATTACAACCAGTACATTTAATGAAATAAACTACATTAGACACATTTTCTATTTTATCAGAATCCTTTTTATTAGGTAATCATTTTTCTAAAGTGTGGTGATTTTTGAAATAAACGTTAATATTAAATTTTTTTAAAGATCTCCTCAATCTTTCCGAAAGACCTTGGATGTATGGTAGTGTAACTTTCAAATCTGTCTCATTGTAATTTTTTAACCAATTCTTTTTCTTTTTTTCTACAATGGAACTAATTATTTTTATTTTTTTCTACGATGTAACTATTATATATTTCGTGGATACGTTCTTTTATGACATTCTCTATTAATGGTAAAGGATAATTGTTTAATAGTAAGGTGGATTTTATTTGGTCTACATTTTCTTTTCTGTATTTTATGTCACTTAGCTTGATGCAACTATCGACTAAAGATTTTATCAAACCGATCTTTTGACTAAACGTATGATGGGATACAAAATTTAAGTAACTACCAGACCAAGATGGTTTTTTGTAGCAATATGTTATTAGGTTTCCATTACATATCTTTTGAATCTCTAAATCTAAAAAATTTAATTTGTTGTTTTTTTCTATCTCGAGTGTAAACTGAATGGATTCATTGATACTGTTAAAGGCGTTTAAAAGTTCTGTAAATTGTTTAGTGGGTACAACTGTAAATACGTCATCTACATAACGTTTATAAAGAATCGGTTTGAAAGATAATTTTGATAAGGCTCTTTTTTCGACGTCTTCCATAACCAAGTTAGATACTATGGGAGATAAAGGAGATTCCATTGGACAATCTGATAACTGTTTACAAATTTTATTATTGAAAGAAAAAACTGTATTATTAAAAACAGTTCTAACAGCAATTAATATTTCATTTTTTGAAATTTTGGTTAGATTTTTATTTAAATTCAATTTCTCTTCAATACAGTCCAAAGCTAAATCGAGAGGAATATTATCAAACGTCGAGACCATGTCTAAAGAGACTAATGAATGAGTAGAAGGTATTATAATGTTATTGATGTTATTTTTTAGATCAAAACTATTTATAACGAACGACTCAGTTCTTCCTGAAATTGGTTTTAGAATATTTGATAAATATTTTGCTAGATTGTAAGTCGGTGATCCAATTGTGGAAACAATTAATTTCCAATTAGGACCTGGTTTGTGTACTTTAGGGAGTGCATAAGCTTTTGCCATAACACTACTATGGGTTTTTTATCTGTATGCAACTGACTCATTAATGTATCTTTTATTTTCCCATCTTGAAAACATTTCATTGCATTTATTTCCAACGGTTGGAACTAAATTAGTTTTTACATTTTTGTATAACTTTTTATTGTTTAAAATGTTGTCTATAGTTTAATTATAATCATTTCTATTAGCTGCCACCATAATATTGCCTTTATCAGCATTAACAAATAACAGATCTTGGTGTTTTTTTTCAATTTTAACATAGTCTCTATAATTTTATCATTACTTTTGAATTTATTGTTTCTATTGTGATTTGAAATTATTTCCCTTACTGTTATATAATTTTTAATTTATCTTCATCATTATCTAAATTTTTATGGAGTTTTCAATATTTGCTATGATATTGTTTGCTGGGATTCTAATAGGTGTACTTTATGTTTTTGGGGTCGTTGAACACGAATCCATTCGCAGAATTGAGCCAGCGCGTCAGGATTTGCAACAAAATTTAAAAAAAAATACCAATTGAGAAATTGGTATTGTAGGGTGTGAGGTTTTTGGGTTTGTGGATTTGTTGCTTTTTTAACGTGAGAGGAAAGGGGTTCCTCTCACGATGGGGTGCTTGTTTAGCGTGACTCCCCTTGCCTCTCACGATGGGTTGCTTTTTTAACGTGAGTCCTCTTACCTCTCACAATGGGGTGCTTGTTTAGCGTGAGTCCCCTTGCCTCTCACGATGGGGTGTTTGTTTAGAGTGAGTCCCCTTGCCTCTCACGCTGGGGTGCTTGTTTAGCGTAAGTCCCCTTGCCTCTCACGATGGTGTGCTTGTTTATCGTGAGTCCCCTTGCCTCCCACAATAGAGTTCTTGTTTAGCGTGAGTCCCCTTGCCTCTCACGACATTCCTTCTTTATAACTCGCGCAATGCTTATTCTTTCTTTTTGGAATAACGTGTTTTTTTCGTTTCAAATGATCTGCGAATGGGTCTTCGTTTATGTGGTGTTTCAGTATCACGTTGTAGGCTCCAGCAGTAATTGGCCATCATATTTTCATTCCAAACACCTTGGTATCTTGGTTCTATTATTTTGATATCCTGATGGAACCTTTCACTGTGCTCCTCACTGAAGGCCCCAAGGTTTTCCGGAAAAAATTCAAGACGTGAATGAAGGTAAAGAATTTTAGAGTTCATTAAACATCCCAAATTTTTGTATGCGATCAGCATTTCCTCAACCTATTTTTTATAATTTGGATCCTTATTATGACCCAAAAATTTTGAGACAACATTTTTAAAACCTGTCCAAGCAGCAAGTTCAAGTGTTGTAATTTTATTTAGAAACTCTTCGTCAGTCATAAGAGCCCTTGTTTGAGGTCCATCGAAAACTCCCTCATCAATTTTTGCTTGAGATAGGTTTGGGAACTTGATGAATAGATAGCTAAAAGCATCACTGTCACTTGATCTCACAGCTTTAATAAATTTCTTAATGAGCCCGAGTTTAATGTGCAAAGGTAGTAAAAGTAACTTTGTAGTGTTTACTAATGGATCATGTAATATATTCTTTGAACCTGGAGTCAAAGTTTGACGAACTGTCTAAACTTTTTTTATGTAATGGTTAGCACGATCACGACTGTCCCATTCGCACAAAAAACAAGAAAATTGAACAAATCCATTCTGTTGACCCAGTAGAATCGTTATGATCTTTAAGTCACCGCATATTTGCCAGTTGTGTTCATCATATGTTAATTTCGTAAGTAACATTTTAAGATCATTGTAGGTCTCTTATAAACTTCTTGAATATGCTACCGGAAGAGAGGCATACACATTCCCATTGTGCAATAATACTGCTTTAGAACTTTGTGTGGATGAATCAAGAAACAGCCGCCAATCATCAGGATTGTAATTGATGCAATTAAACCTTTAATATCACTACAAACAAACTGATGAGCCTTCGTGGGAGAATTAACCCGAATCAGCCAACAATTTTTTTTTTCTTTAAACAAAATCTGGAACGGGGAATACCCTCCGCAGCTCAAGGTTGCCAACTTGCACTAAACAGCAGCCTAAAATTATTTGGTAACCTCCCTGAATAGCATACAACGGTTTTGCGCGAGATTTAAATGTGAAAGACCAGGATAAGTCGTTTTTCATAAACCACTGCTCGCCGTACCATATATGACCCCGTGGGCGGATTCGGGTTAATGCCTAAAAGGTTCATCTCTTTTTCTATAAAAAGATACCTTAGTATTTTTTGTAAGAACTCCTTATTCATTAAAACTAGATGCGAGAAGCTCAGCGTTTTCTTTTGAGAGTCCTAAATCTCTTACAAGATCATTTAGTTCTGGTTGGTGAAACATTTCAGTAGCTTCTTTATTTTTGTCATAGACTTCTTCGAGATTAGATTCACCATCTTCACTATTTGTTGACACCTGAGGTTCTGCAATTCCTTCATTCACGTCCATGGATTCGTTTTCCTTCATTCTTCTGCCAACTGAGGCTTCTAGAATGTTTTTTTGAATTTGCATTGTAACAGAAGCGATCGATGGATATGAAGTATCAGATCTGTTTTTCGCATTAAATCCAAGTGTATAAACTGAACAGAAACAACAGTCATCTATATGATTCGTAGGTTCTCGCCCAATCATAGGAGAACTAAAGCGTTTCTTTGTTTTATCTCCCTTTTGCCATTTACTAAGAGATGTCACACAATAAGCGCACAAAGTAATTGGTATCCAAGTCTTATCAGAATCAGTCATAGCATTTGGATAGCAAGAGTTATATATTTGTTCAAAATGATCTGTAAAAACCTTCCTGTTTCTTTTTAACACGAATTCTCCACAAACAAGACAAAACTCTTCCGGATAGTTTGTGCACATTGTGATTTTTCTTCAAAAAGTACAATGTTATTTCAAACTTATGCCCTTTATATCAATAGAGTGAATGTGTTGTTTCAGTTCTGCTTAATTTGTAAAATTAGTTGAAAAAGTGACTTAAAATCACAGGTGTCGATAAAAGCTCAATTCATCGTGAAATATAAATAAGAGTATGTTGAATTTCAAAAAAGTTTAGGAATTAATGTTGAAAATGTGTGTCACACCAACCTATATACTCAGAAATTTAAAAGGTACATTTACTGTGAATATTTTCTTCGAAATCTATAAGACAAACATACATTACAACAACACAACGATTGCTGTGCAACTGTTCTGCCACGAGCCTACTGCCGACAGTACAGAGTGGGTAGTAGTGATATAAAGGGCCTAAGTTTGAAATAACATTGTACTTTTTGAAGAAAAATCACAATGTGCACAAACTATCTGGAAGAGTTTTGTCTTGTTTGTGGAGAATTCGTGTTAAAAAGAAACAGGAAGATTTTTACAGATCATTATAAACAAATATATAACTCTTGCTAACCAAATGCTATGACTGATTTTGATAAGACTTGGATACCAAATACTTTGTGCGCTTATTGTGCGACATTTCTTAGTAAGTAGCAGAAGGGAGATAAAATAAAGAAACGCTTTAGTTCTCCTATGATTTGGCGAGAACCTGCGAATCATGTAGATGACTGTTATTTCGATTTAGTTTATACACTTGGATTCAATGCGAAAAACAGATCTGATATTTCATATCCATCGGTCGCTTCTGTTACAATGCCAATTCAAAAAGACATTCTAGAAGCCTCAGTTGGCAGAAGAATAAAGGAAAACGAATCCATGGAAGTGAATAAAGAAATTGCAGAACCTCAGGTGTCAACAAATAGTGAAGATGGTGAATCTAATTTCGAAGAAGTCAATGACGAAAATAAATAAGCTACTAAAATGTTTAACCAACCAGAACCAAATGATCTTGTAAGAGATTTAGGACTCTCAAAAGAAATCGCTGAGCTTCTCGCATCTAGACTTAAAGAAAAAGGAGTTCTTACAAAGAATACTAAGGTATCTTTTTATAGAAAAAGAGATGAACCTTTTAGGAATTATTTATCCCACGAAGGCTCATTAGTTTTTTCTAATTATATTAAAGGTTTGATTTCTGAGTTTAATTGCATCAATTACAATCCTGATGATTGGCGGCTGTTTCTTGATTCATCCACACAAAGTTTTAAAGCAGTATTATTGCACAATGGGAATGTGTATGCGTGTCTTCCGGTAGCATATTCTAGTAGTTTAGAAGAGAGCTACTATGATCTTCAACTGTTGCTTACTAAATTAAAATATGATGAACAAAACTGGCAAATATGCGGTGACTTAAAAATCATAACAATTCTACTTGGGCAAAACAATGGATTTGTTAAGTTTTCTTGGTTTTTGTGCGAATGGGATAGTCGTGATCGTGCTAACCATTGCATAAAAAAAGTTTGGACAGTTCGTCAAACTTTGACTCCAGGTTCAAAGAATGTATTACATGATCCATTAGTAAACACTACAAAGATACTTTTACCACCTTTGCACATTAAACTCGGGCTCATCAAGCAATTTATTAAAGCTATAAGATTAAGTAACAGTGATGCTTTTAGCTATCTCTTCATCAAGTTCCCAAACCTATCTCAAGCGAAAATTGATGAGGGAGTTTTGGATGGACCTCAAAAAAGGGTTCTTATAAATGACGGAGAGTTTCTAAATAAAATGACAACACTTGAAGAGAGGCTTGGGGACTCACGCTAAACAAGCACCCCATTGTGAGAGGCAAGAGAACTCACGTTAAAAAAGCAACCCATCGTGAGAGGCAAGGGGACTCACGCTAAACAAGCACACCATCGTGAGAGGAAAGGGAACTCACGCTAAACAAGCACCCCATTATGAGAGGCAAGAGGACTTACGTTAAAAAAGCAACCCATCGTGCGAGGCAAGGGGACTCACGCTAAACAAGCACCCCATAGTGAGAGGCAAGGGAACTCACGCTAAACAAGCACCCCCTTGTGAGAGGCAAGAGGACTCACGTTAAAAAAGCAACCCATCGTGGGAGGCAAGGGGCCTCACGCTAAACCAGCACCCCATTGTGAAAGGCAAGAGGACTCACGCTAAACAAGCAACCCGTCGTGAGAGGCAAGGGGACTCACGCTAAACAAGCACCCCATCGTGAGAGGAAAGGGGACTCACGTTAAAAAAGCAACCCATCGTGGGAGGCAAAAGGACTCACGCGAAACAAGCACCCCATCGTGAGAGGCAAGGGAACTCACGCTAAACAAGCACCCCATTGTTAGAGGCAAGAGGACTCACGTGTAAAAAGCAACCTATCGTGAGAGGCAAGGGGACTCACGCTGGACAAGCACCCCATTGTGAAAGGCAAGAGGACTCACGCTAAACAAGCACCCCGTCGTGAGAGGCAAGGGGACTCACGCTAAACAA
>CAKNYM010044598.1:33787-53049 GCA_932195095.1 Andricus curvator | reverse complement strand
TCCGGAGCCTACAACTTCTCACATAAAAAAAAAATAATAATAATAATGACATAACAAAAGTTATGTTTTTTACATATTTTTAGAAATTTTATTTTGACTTTATAGCGACCGTAAGACCGACTATATTAGCAATAATGTTCTGAAATATTTAGTGGAAATTATTAACGGTCGAAGAAAGGAATAACAGTTTTGGATCTGCTGTATCTGGAATTGTTTGCATATTGACGTATTTTATACAAAAAGTATTAAAGTAAGACATTCTGTCGCTCTATAGACATACTGCTATTTTAAAAAGGAGTACAGCTATAGAGGAGAAAACACCTAATTCTGTAATATTAGGTTGATTAAAGTGACAGACATTGAATTTTGAGACTACAGTTGTTTATGCAACTTGCTGGTCACAATTAAATACCTTGTATATTATACATTTCGTGAGAATATATCATATAAAATCAATGATTCTTTTACTCGTATGCTAGCCAAATCAAATCAACTTAACTGTATTACATTAACCATAAGAATGTACTTACCTTCACAAATATTTGATTGTCCCCCTGCCATTTCAATTCTTTTTTCGGCTGAGTTACATCGATCCATATTCAAATATTATTCCTCGTATTTCTTGTCAATCCGCGTTCCTTGGAACGCCGAAGATTTTGATGTTTGATGTATTCATCCATATAAATAAAGAAAATTGTGTTTAATCTCATTGACAGTTAAAAGTGCCACTCGTGCCCACTCGTAGTTAAATTAAGGTTAGAAAAAATCGACACTACCGCTCGCAGCAGTTAATATTAGTAGCAAATAGAGCAGAGAATTTAAATTTTAAAATAGGCAGTATTATAGTCTCTTTGAATTGATAATAAAAATGTTCTTCTATATATTCTAAAAGATTTAAATATTGAATTGTGTTTAACTTTTCTTCTCAAACATGTAAGCCGAATTTTATCTTATACATTTTTTCTTATAAAAACGAAAAAATTACAAGTTCATGTTTTTGTGAAAATGTTTGTTAAGTGTGTTTGTATTATTTAAAAACAATTAAATCATTGCGCTTTCGTAGAGATTAACTCACCAGAGCCCGACTAGATCCCGCTTAGGAATTTTGACATAAACATAGCTCACAGAGAATGACGATTTTTTTGAAATAGCTCGACTAGTCCTCGACCAGCCCCCGACTAGAAATATTCACCAAAAAGAACCCAACTAGCCACCGACCAGTCCCCGACTAGGCTCATTGCGTAAAAAATTTCTCCCACAGCCCCCGACTAGTGGCCGATTTTTAATGAGGCCAAGTGGCACTATTTCAACACGGGAGTTAGAACTCTCTTTTTCAATTACTTTCAACAACTTTTATTATTATTATGTACTGTATAAACAGTATTTCATCTATTAGAAATTTATGGACTAAATATTACTTTTTTTGTTGACCGAAGAACATTTTCAATTCGTTCTTTAAGAAGATGAATTAAAATAACTAGAAGCCTTCTAAACTCAATCTTTTGAAATTAAATAATTTCTTAAGTATGAGGGAAAATTCGCGCTCAAGAATTACCTCATATTCTTGATAAGAACGGTCTGCTTTGCATATCTTTAATATCCACAGAAACTAACCTTTAACATATGGATGGCTGTCCTATAGTTAAACATTATATATGTCAACCTTTAAAATCTAGATGGCTCGCCTATAGTTAAACATTAAATATGTCAACCTTTAACATCTAGATGGCTGCCTATAGTTAAACATTGAATATGTTAACCTGAAAAATGTAGATGTTAATAGTAAAGATCCATTTTTCTCCGTACAAAATACATAAACACGATAATATTCGCACGCCTATTTTTTGCTGACGCAAACTCGCTTACTATACTAATTGATAATAATTATACTACATTTTTGGATAAATCTTCCAGAAATTTGTGTAACTATTTTCTGATTTGTCATTCGTACTATAATATCCACACTAACATGATAAATGTCCCCCAAAAAACGTTTTCTCCGTGTAGGTGGTAAGAAACCTCGTACTGACGTCTGTTCTCTCCGCCAAAGAAAATGTAATATATTTTTACGGAAAATTCAGGCACTACCACAAAATGAAAAAGAAATGGAAATAAAAAAATTGCTTTTACATTTGCACATAAGCGGAGAAAATTTATTCGGGGAAGATTCCTCAAAATTGTTATAAGCCTGAGACACAGTGGCATTTTGGGAAACTTTCTATTGCAGTTAAGTGAAGCGAATTTTCTTGATGAAAAAAACTAACATTTTTCTTCGGAACCAGGACTCGAACGCTGGACCCTAGGATTAAAATTCAGCATTCTAACCATTACTTTACTCAACTCTGGGTATTCTTTCAATGATTAGTAGGAGATTTTGTAAGGTGTTATTCAATATATTCAATGAAGATGTAAAATTGTCTTAAATCTTCTCTAAACAACCCAGTAACCGGTTTCGATGTTGTACAGAAAATTACTAGAAGAAGGCCATGCTGCAGTTACTGCAAAGAAATATGTAATCAAAATCAGAAAAGAGGATCTAAAATTGTCCAAAAATTTGATCTAATGAAGAAAAAGCTTAGCGTCTTCTAAATGATTATTTTTAGACATTCGAACTTATTCCTTCTTGTTTCATTTAAAAATGGTTAAATTGTTCAATTTGAAATTTGTATAAAGTTTGAAGTTTTCACTTAAATTGATAGAAAGGTGTTGAATAAATTTAAATTTTAATACTGTTCTTGAATAAAAATGAGTTAAAATAATCGTTGGTCTTCTTATTTATTTCTATTATTTTTATCAGGTTGTAATTTTCTTGCGAGGATGAAATTTCAAAAGCGTTTTCTGACAAAGTTCAAAATTAGCGGTTCATAATTTTTTCTTAATTTTTTAACCCAGAAAGGTCACCTTTGTTTTTGAATTGTTCGAAATTTTATCTGCACTTCGTTTCTGAACAAAACTTCATAATGGTTAAGTAGGACCTTCGAAAAACGTTTTTTTTTCTTTCGAAAACGGGCCCTTATGGTCGGTTTCGATAAAAATGTTTTTTTCTGTTATAATAATATTGGCGCTGTAATTTAAAAAAAATTGAGATGCAATTGTAAGATTTCATACAAAACCTGTGTTATTTCCAATTGTATGTACGTACGTGCACTTTTTTTGTACCGAAAGGACAACCTCGCTTTTCTTGAAATGAGCTTTTTTGGATCATCAACTTCAAAGTCACACCATTGGCAAAATCGTCTAATTGCGAATTGCGCATGCGAAGCCAGGTGCTTCTTCCTTTGCTCTGCAATCGGCTATTTTTCGCTCGCACTGAAGATCAACAAATCGTACTTGTCATGCAGTTTTTATAAAAACCATATTTTATGAATGGACCAGCGCAACGTTCCACTGATATATGGTACAGTATTTTGCATCTGCAATAAAAGCATACGAAATTTTAATAAATTTTTGTTACTCATTTCATATTATTCCTACATCATACATTGAATGTGAATTAAAACTCACTTAATTTTTGGAATTGAGTTATGAGTTAACAATTCAGTAATTGTTAAAGGCATTCCTATTCTATGGAGCAAGTATTAGAGAGGAAGGATACCGCTTAAAATAAACATTCTATTCTCATTTGATGGATTTACTACATTTCCTAACAAATCAACGACAATGTGCCTTTATAATGCCGTGATGCGTTATTCATGGGAACGATTACCGTCTTCGTGAATATTAGTGTCATTGATATTCGGCATCCATTTCTCTCGAGACTCGTGTCTAGTCTCCACTGTACGCTCCTTTGTGTGGAGGCATTCGTACGAATGGTTGGCTCCTGGGCACGCAGACTGTTAGATGTTAATCCTCTGAGTGCATTCAATATTTATGGAGAATCTTGAATTCGTAACACGAAAGTGTAAATTGTAGATGGTAATGCGTTTTGGATTGTAGAATACATTTGATTGTTTTACGTTGTTTGCTTTACGTCAAAATATGTATCGTAAAATATTTGAATAATTGTATTATATTAAACGAATTCAATATTAGTGAATCTATTGTTGATTGATTGCTTGCTTCTATTACTGATAAAGTATTAAGTCATACAAAAGGATTCAGAATTAATTTTTGAGATAAGACACTGAAAATAAGAAAAGAGAAGCCTACTTTTCTAAAAATATAGGTACTCTAATTATTTTCCCAAATTTGTAGATCCGCTTATTTATGCGTTCATTCAAGCACTTAAATAAAAACGACTGATTAGGTTTAAGTTCACATTTTTTCAAGTTCATTTGTAAGGGAAACGTTTATTAATTATATTATTTTCATGTACATCGATATGACAAGTATTTTTTCAGAACGCTATCATAAAAATGGCCCTAGTAGCAACGTCTGCCTTGCATGACAGAGGCCAGAGTCTGGCTCAGAATCTGCTCCCTCTAGTCGACCAGACTGGCGGGAGAAATGATTGGACCAGACGAAGAACAGAATCGGGTGAATAAAGGAACCAGACTCTGGTATTTAGTTTAAACAGTAGTAATTAATGTAGAATATAAATAATGAAATTGAAAATCTAGCAATTGAAAATTTGAACGATTCATAAGTATGAACAAACATGCAAGCTTATACGACAACAGGTTATGTTTTCAATATTTCAGTGTGTCTCCTGGAATGTTGTGACGTCTCCGCAGGCAGCAGTATATTCTCCCGGAAGGGCTGAAATATAGTGTAAAACTATTCAGAAACCTATATAGTACCACTTTACGTTATTTTAATTTTGTCTGGTGTATATCATGACCAGTCTGGACCAGGATCTGCTATACCAGACTCTGGTGACAGAACAGCACGCCAAAGCGGAACCAGCCGGGCGCCAGGCTGCAAACAGATTCTTCTTTTTCTGGCGCCCAGCTTACGCCAGTCTGCAGTTATCTTGCTACTAGGGGGCGTATTTTCATGCCTACATGGACAAACGCAAAAGTACGCGTTTTGAGCTGTGTCTGGCGGTGCGTTGGATGAGTTTACAAAATAGGGTTCAGTAAGCACAGCGTGACGTAGAGTTAAAAAAAGAGCTCGATTTGTGCGTGTCTCCGTATTTTCGTAAAGCTAGGGAGAGACCGTGATTGACAAAGATAGAAAGAAAAATTCATAGCGGATTGGTGAGTGATGTTTCTAACGAAGAGTGTAGCGTGTTCCTATCGTCTCACACATTATACTTTGTTGTCTCATTCACGCTCGTTAGAAGAAAATTGCAGCAGAGCTGATGCGTACCTTCACCGACTCAAAACGTGATTTTGCATTTTTCCATGGAGACAATGACTCGTTACAAAAGCATTGCGCTCGTTTCAAAGAGGCCGTCAGTCCACACTTGTCACGAAATTTACTATTATGTAATAAATGTGAAAATCACTAAGTCAAAGAAATTATTTCTTGGAAGCTGAAAACCTAGTTTCTCTGAATCTTTTTTTCGCATACTAAGGAATATTTCCTCATTTCAATGTAATTGATTATTTGAAGAGATGAATACGCATTGAAATTAAGTCATAAATGAGTGTATGTATATACCATTAAGCCATTTCCCTTTCGGCGAGCCTCAAGGGGTAAGCGTGACACTACCCGATTCGGGTAGTGTTTCTAGGTGGATAGTTTCTTGTAGTAAATAACTACAAGTGTGGGCTTACCACACCCACGACCGCCAACAGCAACGCAGTAGTATCAGACGGTCACCCATCCAAGTACTAACCGCGCCCAACACTGCTTAACTTCAGTGATCTAACGGGAACTGGTGTTTCCAGCGTGGTATGGCCGTTGCCATATGGATCAAGTTATTTAGGTTTGTTTGAGTTGAAGAAATTAAGGGTCCTGGACATGAGGGCGTAAGTGCCAAAACTCGAACTTTTCAGAAGACGCCATAAACTGTCTAACTCTAACACATTTAATTTGAAAAGTAGAACAAGAGATTTCTTTTGAGCTATTACTTACCTCTATTGAATTAGGAGAAAAACGCTTCACAAAAGCATCATCTGCGAGAAAACCCCTTATAAAAGAACGGAGCGACCCAAAACTTGCCAGAGAAAAAGCTGCAGAAATTTTTAGTTTTCAGTTTTAAAAACAGATGAAAGTATTTTGGACCTATTACTTACCTCTATCAAACCGTGAAACGAACATCTTGTAAGAAGCAGCCGCCTCCGAGAAAAACCCTTGTCAATGGTACGACGCGTCCCCAAAAACGAATATATAATGACACAAAAAGAGCTGCATACATTTTTGATCTTTTATTTGAAAAAAAAATTAGAATGCACTTTCGAGTTATTATTTACCTCAATTCAATCATGAAAAGAACAGGCGAACAGAAGTAAGCACTTTAAAAAAATACAAAACATGGATTTTGACCCACTTCTAAGTCGAACTGCACCATAATCTTCTACAGAGACTTGAGTTTTATCAAAATAATTAGTTTAAGCCAATAAAATGCACTTCCCAATTTTTGGCATTTTCGCTCTTATGCCCCGGGACATTTCAAATATTTTGTACAGATAAATAAATATTCATTGAATTGAAAAAATATATTTTTCAGATGCTAAGAGTCGACACAATTATTGCAACTAACTAATTATATAAATTAAACCAATATTTGTTCGAATGAAGGAAAGCTTTAATTGAAATAATTACACGGGCATTTCGTTGAATTACGTATTTTTTAAATTTAACATTTTCGCATGCTTGTTTGAATCAGAGGAAGGAAACAAGTTTTTACGGAGCATTTAAGAGTCCCTTAGTCACTGAGAGTCCCTTTGAGTCCCTGTGTACCTGTATAACTACAAGTGTACATACAAGGTACAGACGTAATCATTTATTGAATATTATTAATAATTCAGGAGTACAGAATCTTTTTTCCACAAATTGGATAAGTCTAATGCTGTCAGATTGTGAGTACAGACGCGAAAAATTGTTTAACTAACTTGTCTTCCTGAAATATTAGTTGAAAGTAGGTACTCAAATAACCTGTGATTGCGACCTGACAAAAATTGTGTTGTTAAAAAAAACTTAAACATGAGAAGCATGCAATTATAACTTTTCTAAAACACTTCGATACAATATATCATTTCATATTTAGTGGTTTTAACCTATTTTATGCAATGATTTTGTAGATATTCCGTTGAACTACCTGTTCACGCCGAACAACTGTGTAAATGTGAAACATGCATCTATTCATAGTATTGTGATTTCGGCTACGGGCAATAAGATGGCAAGATGTACTGAACATCTCGATCAGTCAGTGGGGTACACGAAAGAGTTTAAGAAGTGGTTCAACTAAACACCTGTCTCATTGTAAGAAGCTTTTTAGATCATCAGGAAGAAGGCAACTAAAACATTATGGTTCCAAGATGATCTCGATACAATATATGCTGATGATAGAAATAACGTGGATCACCCGTGAATAATTCAAAAGTAAATAATAATGATAATGAATCTTGGCTTGCTAGATGAGAGTGAGCCCCGTTCCAAATACTCTCGAGAAAGATTCTTAGAAAATTGACATCATCTCCTCTTTTGGGACAGGACTATCCGGACAGAACATCTAGTTAGATATAATCGACCAGACGCCCTCTGGTGAAAGAACCTTGATCAACACGTTGGGACTGTTAACATCAGCGTTTCCTCAAATGAAAATGCTCGCATTTAGCTTCGATACACTGAGGAGATCCAGAAATACACATATTTGAAGAATGAAATCCTGATCGTGTAGAAGAAGAAGAAAGTCCCAATCCACCCGATCGTGATCTCCTCAACAGGGAGCGTTCATGCGAGGTGCGTCTTTTATACGCGACATGCATGAGGTGACACAATTTATAATTTCCACATACAAAAATCTCTCGCAGACGACGCATAGGTAATCATTAGCCAAATATTTTAGATACTAAGATATTAAACCATTATTTAAACTAAATATTAAAGACTTTAATGTACATCGTTCCGAAACTCGCCGATCATGGGAGAGGAAGGTTTCTTCTGAACACACATACGTACATAGTCTGTCAATGCCGTAATAAGGAAGATACACTTTTGCGCGCCGGCAGAGTAGCCGAACCAGTTTTTCAGGCAACGCAAGTGCAAAAAAGGCGAGTACAGCTGCGTCTAGTCAATCAACGACAGATTGAGCTTCTCTGCTGACTTGAAGAAACCTTTTTAGCTTGGGCATGGTGATTCCCGTCTCTTATTCTTTCCTCCTAAGTTTCTCCTGCTTCATACCCAAAAAACCAATACTAGGAATACCTGCCATCAAACAACAGTATATCATCCACTAGACATCAGGAATGCATGCTGTCGCAACAAGGCACCGGGTTAAAACCAGCGCCATATCCTCCTGCTTTCCCCACCCAAAAACTGATAGCGGGAATACCTGCTATCAAAACAACTATCTCTCCTCTGTCAGACAGCAGGAATTCCTGCTGTCGCAGCAAGGCGAATGGGCAATCCCGGCAATACCTTCTCATACCCCTCCCTCACGAAACCGATAGCGGCAATATCTGCTATAAAAACTTCCCCCTCCCTACCTCTCTCACTCTTTCTTAAGAGATCGCCATCGTTGTATATATCACAAATACCCGCTGTGAGAATAGACGAGATGTGGATGAAAACAATTAAGAAGAAGGACAATCCAAGGATATATGTCACCCCCAATCAGCCAGAAGAATCTACCTCGTGGAATAAAAGGTCTTGACCACTTTCTCGCCAAACAACGTCAATTTACCAATAAAAAGTAGAGGATAGATATTAGATATCTCTCACTTCTAAAAAATGCTTCATTTCCCTAGCAACGCTCCTTCTCAGTCTTCCCTCTGGTAATTCTCCATATTTACCTCTATCCTATTCACTGTCGCTCCCCTGCACTCTATCTTACGGGATAACACCCATAGATACCCAAAGTACGTAGCTTATCACGCCGATCACTTGAAAGACCTGGCAGCTAGGAAATTTTCATATCTTATACAGAAGGCGATATTGCTGAACATCTGCCGCATTGTCCAGAGTTTTTGGACTTCAAAAACGATAGCGGCTAATCGTCTTCAGTAATGAAGGCCACCCCACGTACATAGAAAATTTGACTGTTATGCCACATTATATTTACAATTTATAATTTCCACATACAAAAATCTCTCGCAGACGACGCATAGGTAATCATTAGCCAAATATTTTAGATACTAAGATATTAAACCATTATTTAAACTAAATATTAAAGACTTTAATGTACATCGTTCCGAAACTCGCCGATCATGGGAGAGAAAGGTTTCTTCTGAACACAACTACGTACATAGTATGTCAATGCCGTAATAAGGAAGATACACTTTTGCGCGCCGGCAGAGTAGCCGAACCAGTTTTTCAGGCAACGCAAGTGCAAAAAAGGAGAGTACAGCTGCGTCTAGTCAATCAACGACAGATTGAGCTTCTCTGCTGACTTGAAGAAACCTTTTTAGCTTGGGCATGGTGATTCCCGTCTCTTATTCTTTCCTCCTAAGTTTCTCCTGCTTCATACCCAAAAAACCAATACTAGGAATACCTGCCATCAAACAACAGTATATCATCCACTAGACATCAGGAATGCATGATGTCGCAACAAGGCACCGGGTTAAAACCAGCGCCATATCCTCCTGCTTTCCCCACCCAAAAACTGATAGCGGGAATACCTGCTATCAAAACAACTATCTCTCCTCTGTCAGACAGCAGGAATTCCTGCTGTCGCAGCAAGGCGAATGGGCAATCCCGGCAATACCTTCTCATACCCCTCCCTCACGAAACCGATAGCGGCAATATCTGCTATAAAAACTTCCCCCTCCCTACCTCTCTCACTCTTTCTTAAGAGATCGCCATCATTGTATATATCACAAATACCCGCTGTGAGAATAGACGAGATGTGGATGAAAACAATTAAGAAGAAGGACAATCCAAGGATATATGTCACCCCCAATCAGCCAGAAGAATCTACCTCGTGGAATAAAAGGTCTCGACCACTTTCTCGCCAAACAACGTCAATTTACCAATAAAAAGTAGAGGATAGATATTAGATATCTCTCACTTCTAAAAAATGCTTCATTTCCCTAGCAACGCTCCTTCTCAGTCTTCCCTCTGGTAATTCTCCATATTTACCTCTATCCTATTCACTGTCGCTCCCTTGCACTCTATCTTACGGGATTAGACCCATAGATACCCAAAGTACGTAGCTTATCACGCCGATCACTTGAAAGACCTGGCAGCTAGGAAATTTTTATATCTTATACAGAAGGCGATATTGCTGAACATCTGCCGCATTGTCCAGAGTTTTTGGACTTCAAAAACGATAGCGGCTAATCGTCTTCAGTAATGAAGGCCACCCCACGTACATAGAAAATTTGACTGTTATGCCACATTATATTTTGTAACTTTTGACTTTTTCTCTCTTTTTGTATGTGTGTTTGTCCGTATGCGTGTATAAAGTTCTGTTTGTCGTCCGATATCCATAGTATTTTCGTAAATAATTGCTGGCCTCAGTCGCTGTTAGTGGGAAACTGGGGTTGATGACGAATGCATGGAAGTTGTATGAGCCATATAAACGAGATCTCCAGCATAAATGCCGGATCCCTATTAACTGGCTCCTGAGTGTGTGAACCATAGGGTGATCCAAAATCATACCTGTTGAAATTTTGTTTTTCGAATAGAGGGCATGCCACCCTTCCTCCATTTTGTGAGGATCCCGAAAAAAAATATGGGAAAATATTTGTTTTCAGAAAAATGAGATTCATGTTTCTGGGTTTAAACAAAAAATTCCAAATTTCCCCAAAAAAATGAAATTGAAAATTTTGCGCAAAATTAAAACATATGAGCTCTGTGTCTCGCTTTTCTGCCTAAATTATTATTATTCGACCAGGCAAATGTTTTCAAGCATTTTTAAACTATTTTCATTTGTTCAAATAATTCTTCTTGTTTAAACAATTTTGTTTCGAAATAACTGTTTGAAATTTTACTTTTTCTGTGTTTAATGCGGTAACTTGTCATTGCTAAAAGCAAATTTTTTTTTGAAACCATTTTCAACTGCCTAAATAATTCATCAAAGAATAATTGTACATTTTAATAGAAATGCGATGAAAAATACGACTTTTTTTCTAAATTTCGTTAGGAATGTCACTTATTGTTGAATATTTAAATGTTATAAAATTTCTTTAAACAACTGGAAACTGAAAGAAAGTTCACGTTTCATTAAAATTTCTTTTTTCAATTTTTCATAATTCATGTAAACAAAAGTTCAATACATTTGATTCCTTTTAAGAATTTATAAAACATTTAAATATCAAACAATAAACGACATGCTTAACCGAATTTAAAGAGAAAAATGCGACTTTTTTTTATCGCAGTTCCATCTAAATGTATAATTAATGTTTAATAATTTGCTAAAGCAATTGGTTCATGGTTTAACAAAAGAAAATGTTGCTCCCAACGATGACAAAATTGCTGCATTAATGATAGAAAAGGATAAATTTTAAACATTTATTTTAGAATAAAATAGTTTAAACGAAATGAAGTACACTCGAACTTTAATTTCAGCAAACTTGATTTGTGCGTTGCGAAAAATGATGCCGCGTCGCGGTTTAACTGGATAACTGCGTGCGTTACGTTGCATCATGTTGCGTCAATTCACTCTCCGTGTTCGAACGGCCCTGATGTTTACGTTCGAGGAATTTAATTTTTCAAGAACCTTACAAAATGGGTGGGGGGCAGCGAGTCATCGTGGCTCAGATGATATCGTGCGTGTATCATGTTCCAACACTGCAGCGTTGGCAGCCACGATGGCGCGGGTTCAATTCCCGAAGCAGGAAGCGACGCTGGATGTGTTTTCAGAAAGCTTCGCTTCTGTCCCTTGGTATACTACCCCACAGTTACCCTACAGTTTATAATTAACCCTATAGTACAGTCGCTAATGACCCTGGCAGTCGATGCGACTATAAACGTTCAATTAATAAAATAAAAAAATGGGTGGGGGAAGGGTAGCATGTCCTATATTCGAAAGTGAATTTTTTGAACCAGCGTAGTCTACACCTTTCTGTTGCAGTATTGGAAAATTTGACGAATGCAAATACCGACTGACACCAGCGAATTTACGAGGTGTTTGGCTTGACCGAGTCATGAGTATCTGTGCGACGAGACGGGTAAAAAAAGAGAACAGTGAAAAAAAAACAATATAATAAACCCCAAGATGCACTTGGATGTAACCTAGTTCATGGATGATGGAGTAAAAGACGAGACTGCAAAAATGAGCTAAAAATGGGCTAGGAGTATGAATATACTAATATAAGCAACTTTGACAAGAGGACGATGGGGTATATACCAGGCTTTCACCAATATGTCAAATTAGGCATACTGCCCTTATAAGATCAGTTGATTACATTTCAAGAATGCGTCCATGACTGATGATATATATATATATATATATATATATATATTCGAATTGTTAATTAACTGTTAATTAAACGAAGTTATTGCGCGTTAGGTCCTTTTTTTCGCGGACGGTCACATATACCCGGAAAGCCCAGTTCACACTCTTCTAAAATCTAAATTGAACAAAATGCCTTCACAATATTGGGTTGTAATCATCTTAAGCCCGAGAGAAAAATAAGCCTCCTCATTTTTTTCATAATAATAAAAAATGATGATGACCCATTACCACCACATCCTTCAGAGGCAGATGGCCTGATTCAACAAGAGGCAGAAGCAGAAGCAGAACCAAGCCCTGATTAAAATTAAAGGCATAAGTGCTAGGGATAATTAACATCAAGTATAGGATCCACTAGAATCACATCCGGACACACCAGAGTTATCTGCCCAAAATATACATCACACAGGTATATTGTGCAGCTGCGGGATCAAGATCCATCATGTGAAATCAGACTGAAAATAGATGTCAACAAAGTAAGGTGCAATTTGGGTCGATTGACTCAATGTGTGACGTAGAACGAAGAAACCAGCCTTAGTACCGAAAAATCGTTTCTCCGGTTATTATTGATTCTGAATAATGAAGATTTTCTCCATCGAATGAAAAAATCCCTATTGTTTTACGATCAAAATTGAATTTTCTGGAGCTCAAAGTTGGAAGGTGATTCTTTTCGCGTCGCGCTCGACTCTTGCACGAACACTCTCACGCGTCGTGCCTATGTGCTACCTCGAAGCTCTAATGCGTTTGGCTCGGTTGATCAACACTCGATGCGCGCGATCAGACAGTTTTTCCTGATAGTTTTTCCAGGCGTTTTTCAATTTTGTTTTATAAGTCGTAATGAAACATGAAAATAACACATAATGTGATCATTATTCATAACTTTCGTTCATTTTTGACCATAGTCGGCCGTAGTCAACCGTTGTTCTCATTCATATTTCTGGAGCCTTCACGCAGATGCGGACCGCTCAACCGTGTTAGTACGAGAACCCCTTTCCTACCTGTTCGTCTTCCTTTCCCTCTGATCCGCTTTGTCTCGTAAACTCATTTTCGACCCTAAGGCTCATTTCTTCATTCCACGTCACATATAAGAAAGGAAATAGAACCAGAAAGCTGATAGAACATGTTACTAAAATAATCCACCCACGGTACATCGAGACATTGACAGTAGCAAGATTGGATGAGATTATAGACTCCCAATGGTAGAGACTTGATGTCCTTACTGCTAGACTGCGTCGGCACAAGAAAAGTAGCCCAACAAAGCAGCAAAATCGAATCTTGCAGGCAGATGAAAGAACGTTGTACCGTGAACTGAGCCCAAAGAAAAATAACCAACAAGACACCAAAGTGCCTCAATTGGAACACATGACTAACTACTGATCGGCTGTTTGGGAAAAAACGAACAGAAGTAATTTCGACGCTGCATGGTTCCAACTAAAGAAAGCGAGGGGTAGCAATATCCCTAAAGTGGTGCTGACTAACATCACAGATTCAGGGGTTGCAGCGGGTTGGAAAAGAGCAAGTAACCGGAAAGCTCCAAGTCCGGACATGGTGCACAATTTTTGGTACAAGTACCTGACGACGCAGGTGAAAAAGTTATATATAGTTTATATATAGTGGCCAAAACACTGATATTTTTCATTTGTTTATACAGAAAAATTTAGAAACTAATGAAAAATATCATTGTGTTGTCCACTATACATAAAATAAATATAACCGTTTCACCGAGGAGTATGCTGCTTGTGTTGGCAGGGTGTTTTCAGAAGACCATTGAACATCCAGATCTGATACCAGATTTTATGCTTAGAGGACTACATATATGTTACCTAAAAACCAGATGCTGAAAATCCATCTGAAATGCGACAAATACCCTGTCTTTCAACAAATTATAAATGTCTTACAGCTATCATTGTGGTTGAGGAATATTCTCACTGCGACAAGAATGATATCTTTACAAAAGAACAAAAAGGATGTTCGAAAAAACGCACGGGACCGTAAAGATCTAGTCACCATAGACTCTATTGCCATGACGCAAGCTCGTAAACAGCAAAGAAACTTGCACATAGCATACATAGACAACAAGAAAGCGTTTTCTTCCGTACCACATAACTGCGGCAAGTGATCGATGTCACAAAGCAGTTTTCCAATGATATCCACATGTAGTTTGGACTAGATAAATGCGAACAGTGCATTCAACCAGAGGAGAATTAGGGGCCGCAGAGTTAGAGAACGATTTCGAGAATGACATCAAGGCAATGGCTGAGGGCTAGTTATATAAGTACCTGTGTATTCTCGAATCTGAGGGTATTCAGCATATGATAGTTAAGAACAGCTTAATGACTGCCTTCACTACAAGACTCACATTGGTACTAAAGAGTTCTCTCAATTCGGCAAACAAGATCAGGGCAATCAACACCTATGCCATCTCTGTCCATCTACGTAGAAATGACGAAGCACCGAATTGCACCACAGTCACTCGGCGATTGAAAGGGTAGTTCCATCACGACATAGACGGGGTAGGAGCGCTTTAGATGTCAAGGAACTGTGTAAGTCACAAGTTATACAGCTGCGAGACTATTTTAACAGCCAGCGAGATGTTCCAGAAATGGAAGGATTCGTCATTGCGATTCACGACAGGGTTGTCAGCACCAGAAATTATCGCAAACTCATGTTACATCAAAACCTGGTTGACTGGTGCCAATTATGCGGAGATACCAACGAATCCATCGCGCACATTATTGATGGTTGTCGCGTAATGTCTCAGAGAGAATAGACGGACATAATTGATGTGACGGGCATTATACATCAACAACTTGCCTTAAATCTATGACTCTTGACAGAATGGATGCATTTCTATAAATACATTCCAGTTCAGGTTTGGAAAACGAAGATTACATCATATATTGGGATGTTAATATCCAGACGAATCATTATATCAGAGCCAATCGACTAGTCACTGTGATGCATGAAACAAGCATCTATTCACCCTATTGTGATTTTGGCTACGGGCACTGTGCAAGCAAGATGCACTGAACACCTTGAACATTTTGGAGTCAGTAGGGTACTGACAGCAACTTGAAATATGATCTTAATTTTGTATCTACTTTAAAATCTTCGTGAAAGATTTCTAACATCGTATTAAATTGGTTCATAATATCCATATCTCATCAGGTACTTGACTAAGTTAGTGGCTGATGATGAAAGACCGGGTTCATCCGAGAACAAGTAAAATTAAAAAATTAAAATTAAATAATAAGGAGCCTCGGTGACTCAGGCGGTTAGACGCTTGGCCTTTACGTTACAGTTCTGTTGTTCGAACCCTGAGCCGGTACCTCTGGACATTTTTGTTTGTACTTTTACCGAGGTTCTGGTGGTTTGGATCCAACCTTAAGTTGTAGGTCTCCCCATCATGCACTTGGCTGCTACTTAGTCCGTGGATGGTGGAGTAAAATACCAGTTTTATTTTGGCGTGTCAAGATAGTGTTATTTCTACTTTAGCATATCTTCGCCACATTTTGAGCCAAGACATTCCCGATGATAGCTGCAGAGCGTACCATGCACACCCAAAACACCCAGGACACATACTATCTAGTTGGCAACTCACGCGGGAACGATTACATTCAAAGGCAGAATGCGGCACTAAGAGTGCGCCATTACCATCTTTGTCACTCTTACGGCATTAGCCCTGATGCCATGCCACTCCGCCAAACGCTCCTAGCGAAATAGAGTCAATGGTCGGAACTGAGCAGTGCCGCATATACTGGAACTTCATATTCTCGACTATTGTTTCTGTCGCGCACTCGAGGCCTCAGATAGTTCTCCTTGACTTCGAAAAACGAACAATGTTCGTTATCGAATTGTCGGCTCCAGCCGACAAGAACATCACAGCTGAGGAGAATGAAAAGAAAGAGAAGTGTAAAGACCTCATAAGGAAGTTGGGACGATTCTACACAGAATATTTTGTTAACCTAGTTGTCATGATTATTGGTGCTGTTGGAGATGCCAAGCTTTCACTGGTTAACAGCGTTTCAACGAAATGCTAAGAACCTTGCAGGAAAAATACAAAAGGCGATCATCCTCGGGTCACTCTGTGTCCTCAAGGTACACGAGACTTTTGCCGGATCGGCGTATTGAGTCTTTCGTTGACTGTAACCACCCATCTCACGGTAGTGAGATGAGGATGCAGCCGAAACGTTACCGCGATTTCGCCGGGCGCGGGTGCAATTTGCTAGAATAGCACTCGCTCGTGGTAAAATCCCGCTGTTGTCCCAATGAAAAACTTTTGAATGTATGATTAAAAAATAGGTCAAATAACCACGGCAGCTACTGCCATCTATGAAAATTAGACTGACTCCCAGTAAAACAGCGGTAAATCACAATGACACGCCGGATTTTCATGCTTCGGGATAGTATTTTTGGTCTAATCGGTCAAGTTTTTTTCCTCGGCGTCGTTAACATTATTTGTTCAAACTTTTTAGTTAAAGAAACAAAAATACGCATTCATTTTTCCACCAAATAAAACTAGTTAGGGGAGTGCATGACCCAAAGAAAAACATTGGGGGTTTTTTAGGATAGCCTACACAGAGAAAATCTTGGGTGAACGGTTTCACTACACTGCGTAGTGCAGCGCCACTATGGCTTTGAGGTTACGGCAGTATCAGTTTTGGGCGACCGGGAGCCCCAAATGTGTCGTTGAAATGCGCTCCCGTTTGTGTGGCGAAGCTGCAGTGCCAAAAACGGGTTATAGGTACTCCCAAAAAAGATTATATGCTCTGAAAGAAAATATTTTCTGGAAAAGCAGTTGCTTTGACTGAAATAAAAGATTTATTTGAATAAAATAAAATTTGATTCATTCTAAGAAAATATGTTTGAATAAAATAAAAAATTTGTTTAAATGAAATAATTTTTTCTTTAAAAGAAAAACATTTGTACATTGAAGTATGTTCATAAAGAAGTCATTTTTTTGTTTGAAAGGAACAATTTATTTAATTAGAACGAATTTTTATTCGTTTCATAGATGTTTTGTTGGAATCAAACAAATTTTATTTAATTCAAAGAAAACTTGGGTTGAATCAATGAAAATTATTTTTAAAAAATTATTTTCTTTTATTCAATAAAATTTTTGTTTCCAAGAATATATATATATATATATATATATATATATATTCTTACGGAGATTATATTTTGAAAAGTATAAAATGTGTTATTACAGTTATTATATGTCATATTTATATGTATTTATTTGAGAAGAAGTAAATTTCCTAACATAATTTCTTTTCTTAAAAAACATTTTTTATACAAACCTCTAATTAAATACTTATTTTCACTCGAGACCTTGAATATATATTTATATTTATGAAAGGATATTTATTAAATCTGAATATGCGTATGCATTTTTTATTTATAAAGTTTACAACAACAAAAAAACATTTTCTTTACAAAGATACTTATATATTAAACTTATTTTTAATTAATTGTATTCACAGACTTGAAAGTATTTTTTACAGCTTTCGGTGCATACTGATAATTTGTGGTAATCGGACGTTCACAATATAACTATAAATGTACGAAATAATAAGTATGTGTCAATCTTAAAAAATGCTTTAGGATATTAGTTTTCCTGATGATTATAAACCATAACGCGTGGAGACAAAATGAGTATTATTATTTTTCACGGATAAACAAGGATTCATTGCAGGCAGATCGGAATATTTGATCAATTTATTGTCATTGCCTTTTGGATGGATAATGTAAGCATGGTAATGCTCATCGAACGTGATTTCTTCAAAAATCTTCACGTGAAAGAAAATATCATCTTCTACATTAATTATCTTTTGAATTTCGCCAAATTCCTTTTCACTATTTTCCATGTTCGTAACAATGAATGTCTTAGTTTTATATAAATGTCCATGTATTTGAAGTTGGTTGTAGTATTTGATTTCTTTTGCATTGGAAAAATAAGATTTTGCTTGACAGTCGCTGTTATCAGGAAAACTAAACTTGAAAGAATTTTCACATTCTACATTATGAATCACTTCGCATACTTTTAAAATTTGCTTCGTCGCTATCGTTACTAACAGATTTTTCCATGAACTCGTTGACTGAACATTGGCTTTTAATTCTCAATGACGTGATTCGAATCGCATACTCCAAAAATTAATACATGGTCCATTTTGCAATAAAATTCTGGGATAATGTAACAAATTATGAAATTTTGGTTTTAAATTGCCAAAAAGATTCACGTAAAGTTCATTATGCTTTTGAATTAAATTTGTCAAAACTTTTGCGTCTGATCGGACTATTTGCGGAGAAGTTACTATGTCAAGAATTTGTCTCAAATATTTATAAAGCTGCCAAGATTGATCATCTTCAGGAATTAAATCTCCAATTATTAATCCGAAATATCTCACCAAACAAAGCATTTCTGATGCAGACATTTTTATATGCATTTTTTTTTCAATACATTTTTTACATTTGTTACGTCCTGCGACGTAACGGAAAGTATACATTATAATTATTCGTAATATAAACTTAATTATAAAATACAAATTTGCCTTGTATTGATCCAATAGTATTGATTTCAACGAATAACAGACATCGCATGCGTCTTCACCCTAAAAACCTTACATTTATAAGTTTTCCAGTCTCCCCTCATCGCGTTAAGTTAAAAGGGAAAACCCAAAATGGCGACTACGAATTATCCAGCCTCATCGATCTGTAGGATTCGCATGGAATCAGTGACATATAAAAACCCTACCGAAATTAGCAAAGTCAGTCAGTTTTCTGTTATCCGCCGTAGGCTCTGCCCGAATCCGATTAG
>CAKNYM010044598.1:22981-33777 GCA_932195095.1 Andricus curvator | reverse complement strand
GTAGGCTCTGCCCGAATCCGATTAGTCGAAGTCAGTTTTCTGTTATCTGTCGTAGGCTCTGCCCGAATCCGATTAGTCAAGTCAGTTTTGTGTTATCCCCCGTAGGTTCTGCCCGAATCCGATAAGTTAGTTCAGTTTCTGTATTTCGCCGTAGGCTCTATCTATTTGTAAAATCTGTAATTTTCTCGTCCGTCTATCTGAATTCTATCTCCGTTCGAAGTTCAGTGTTAACTGTGAAAATTAATAATTGTATCACATTGGTGTTGTGCACATTAGGAATATGTGTACTGTGTAAATTGGATTAAATCCCGAATAATTTTGGCTTTCTGGAGCTGAAACCCAGGATCCATCAGGTGTACCAATTGATGAACTATCAGTCTTCACTCTTCACCCTGTAGACCACTCCTCCGGTTCAAAGAGAAATCTGGGCTAGTCATCTCCTCACTGGATGGGATCATCGAAGCTATCACCCTAAACGATGATCCACGAGTTAGACCATATTTAGATCTCTTGCCCACACTAAGAGAGAATTTTAAGGTCGCCAGGAACTTTCACTGGACAATTCTGGACAATCTCCTAGAATTGGAGCGCGAGGTTCATCAACAATAAATTAAGTAAGTACCGATCTATTTAAATTTCACTGTGTAATTCTCTTTTCCTCCATTTGAAATTTAATTGAAGTCTTGTCCTTTATTTTTGAAAGCTGCCTTATCCGGGAAAAAATCAAATTCAACTTTGAAATCTGACTTCGGGAGTTAATAATGCACCACTTCACCAAATGTAATTAAGAAGAAAATAAATCTATTCAAATGAAATATTAACTAAAATCAATACAAATTATTTGATCACCTCTCTCTCTCTCTCTCTCTGTTTCTCCTCAAATCCCGCTTCGGCAAATCAGTATAGTTAAGTTATCTTAACTATATCGATAAACGTCGAGCAAAACGAGGATCTATACAACAATTAGGTAAGTGACGTAAATCATTTATTTATTCAGACGTCACACATTAATCAGAGGAATATTACAATTTTCCACGGGACCATAGTCAAAATTTTGAATTCGCGTATTCAGAACCTCCAGTGTAAAGTAATGCAGTTCAAAAACAGATTTGTATATAATGAATTGCATTACGTATACGCATACGCCCTCTAAGAGATCATGCATCATGTCTACGCTTAAATTTTGAGTAATATGAAAATTCGTTATTTTATTAAATATACATGACTCCTTAATCCCCGTGCTTTTTGGATTTGCTGTTTTGACATCTTCATCATAATTCTTCGGGTTTCTTAATATCGACTCATCTTCCTTTGTCAGTGTTGCGGAAACTTGGGAGGAAATTTTACATATGCGACAGAAATGACTGGCTTTAAAAGACTCAACGAGACCGAAAATAGAATTAAGACCTAAATTATCACCAAGTATTAATACTAGTTGAAATTTAACGCATCTTAACATTCCATTTACATTTACGTAAATACCTTCGCTTTGAAGGAAATTGAGTTCATCAACAATTTTTATAAAAACCCGTTCATTTGTAGTTTTTTTCTTGTTCTCCGTATGTACTAAAGTAGTAAGAAAAATACTGCTCAATCTAGATGCGATGTGCGGAGGTAGGCAAGCGATGGACGCATAAAGAGCACCAAATTTATTTGTCCCAGCGTGACTTCCTAAGGGATTACCCGTCTCTAAATCATCAAAAAATAAAAATAAAGGTAGAACAAGACAATCAAACCTTTTAGAATAAACCTTTAGCCATAAATCTGCTTGCATTATGTTTGATATAATGTGTGATTCTATGCGTAATTTTTCAATATAATCCTCAATTTCTTTCAACATGCCTGGTATTTGTAAAAATAATTTTAATGTTTTTCTTAGGGGTACATGGATTCCGTACAAAAAATCTGGTACGAGAAGCATATCATTGTTAACAATTTTCTCAATGAAAGTAGTTCCAATTTTAAATTTTTCATAATCAATGAACCCCTTTGGTCTCAAAAGGCTAAATCTTTTAGCTTCAGTCGATACGTCTTCGAAAATTGAACCATACTTATCAAAACATTCACCTACTTTTCTCAAGGTGTCTTGTTCATTATTTTTTTCTGTCAAGATTGCTATAATTTCACTTCGCAAATTTGGAATATAAACAGTTCGAATAAAATTGTCCATGTATTCTACCACCACTTGAACTATTTTTCTTGGAAGACTGGGGTTGCCGTATAAAGCCAAAATAAAGGTCAAACTGTGATTAAGAATTAACTTAGGATCCATGATTGAACGATATAAAAGAACTTTTTATGAAAACTATAATTATTCAACTCGCTTACAAATATTTAGTCAAAAAAAATTATTCCGTTTTACGCATTTCGACAATCAGTTTCGTTACCGCTGCATAATTTTTGTTCGGGTCAAATCCGTATACCATTTTTTGTATAAAACCCCAGACGTAATCACACGCAAAAGGCCACTTACGTAAGGCTGTGAGACACTTGAAACAGGCTTCAACAGCTTTAAGTGTATTTGGAAATGAATATTTTTCAGTTTTCAGAACAACGTACGTTTCCAGTATTGTGTCTACTGACCCGCAAACAATAACGTACGGAAGTCTAGGTTGTCCATGTCTCTCTAGCCAATTTTCAAAGTCTTCTTTCTCCTTGTCTACATTGCAATGTTCCTGAAATAATAGAAATAACATTTATGAATGTAACCATTCAAAAAAGATTTAAATGTATAATCTTTCAGTAGATTATTCATAAAATAATTTATTTACTTACTTCCACGAACAGTAAAAAGGACTTTGATATTTCGGCTTTGGTAACGGAAACAGAACCTGTATCAGAATCTTTGAATGATTTGGGTATTGTCACACAAAGTGGAAGTAATATTAACCCTAGCAGACTGTTGTGAGTTCCTGAAAATAAAAAGGAAATACCTGAATATTTTATACACTTATATATGTACGTTTATTATTCTGTATGCATCTGCATTCACAGAATTAAAATTTATGAACATCATAACTATAATTCTATATAAATGTAATTACTTCGTTTAATACTTTCTACTTTTTAAATTATTTATTGTTATTTATATTTATTTCTCAAAGGCAATGAATAATGCAAAACATGTTTCTGTTTTGCAGTAAAGCTTATTTTTAAACAAAAGTTTTAATACCTGTGTCAAGTAACTTTTTGTTTTCTCTAAAAAATTGTGTAACATCTTTTATTCTTGACTTTTGACAAATTTTAATTAATCGTGTAGCATATTTCGGCCAATTGTCACAAAATATTGAGGAGTAAGGAGTAACATCTTTTGTATGCTCTTCATTAACTCTTTGAAAGTCTGACTCTAGCTAAAAAAATTACATATAATCACCACAAACTTTAAAGATATGATATATGTTTTTGAAATAAATGCAGATTAAAATAGTACGCAAAAAGTTCTAGTAAAAAAGTTATGCTGACCAATGTTACTCCAAGTGGATAACTTAAACAAGTGAAACTTCTCATATATGTTTCTACTGACATAGCTTTCTTATTATTAATGAGAATTTTAGTTCTATCATTGTAACTTCTCGACCATTCTTGAATCACGTCTGATACTGAGTATTGCTGTTGATTTGGATCAACAAGACAGTTAATATTTTCTGCTTGATCTGTTAAAAAGAAATAAGATATAATATAGTTACATAAACAAAGTTAATCACGGAACCCGATTTTCTTAAACGTTATTCAGTAAAAGGATGATTTCTCTAACCTGTCAAGCTTTTCTCTAATTGACAACTATTATTCTCATCTTCGTCTGAGGAATTTAAAATACCTGCTAGCCTCAACTGTTTCCGAATAAATTTATAGTGATTATACAGAGATCCTCGAGCACTTACTGCCTCTTTATTTTCGTTAATATAATATGGCACGTATAACAAATCTTTCTCCTCTGTAGGAAATAGGTTTAATCCTAGAAAATGTTACAAATTAATTTGAAAATTAAAAAGAATATAGTATAAAATTAAAATATTTTATCTGTGAAAGATATGATACTATGGACCAATGGTACACATGTGTGTACAGTAAATGTTCAAAATTATTTGAAAATCTATTTCACGATAAATAATTTATACAACACTTTTGGGTGTTTCTCATTATGAATATAAATATAATTTCCAATACGTTGAAACATTCAAATACTATGTTTTCTACGAAAACATTAATAGAGAAAAATTTATTTTTACACAGCTGTCAAAAAATGTTTAAGCAACTGAATGAAAACATTTTATGAAGTTTAATGAAGGAAGTATCTTTATATAGTTAATATGAGTTTATAAATTATAATTATAATTTTTGCAATAGAACCAAAACAATTGCACATATCACATTTTTTCAGACATACATAATAATGTTATCAATCACTTAAAATCTAAGGGTTAATTAAATAAAAAACACTTAAACTTTTTTTTGTGCATCATGCAAGTAAAAAAAAACGTGCAATTTCAGTGGATATATTAAAAGATAGTAATAATATCTATGTGCATATTCTTACTTTTAATTAAATCTTTTTCAATATTTCCAAATATCACTCAATAATCGTATGGAAGAATAAAGAGCAATAATAATCTTAA
The DNA here is from genome assembly GCA_932195095.1 of Andricus curvator. NCBI lineage: Eukaryota > Metazoa > Arthropoda > Insecta > Hymenoptera > Cynipidae > Andricus > Andricus curvator. Next base: position 29,161 of record CAKNYM010044598.1, on the reverse strand, counting down.
TATTCGCCATTTCAATAATATTTGAAAAATAATACTGTACAATTATTATGAAATATTTACTTGAAAAATTACTTTTATTTTATCCCTTTCTCTTTTATACTTTATAGTTTTATACTTCAATAAAACTTACTTGCGCGTCACTGAATTTTGTTCTAGAGTGTTTAAAATGACTATATCAATCAATCTATTGTAATCCACTGTTTTTGAAATCTTATATTTTCCCAAGACTATTTGGCCTAGCAAACTGCTATTTAGAAGGTGAAAGAGTTTGTTTTCTTTGAAAGTAAATTCACCTGGAAATATGAACGATTTATTTATCATTATGAATAGAAAGAAAAAAGAACTTCAGAAAATTTTAAATATTAAAAACAACTCAGAAAGAACTTTCACGTGTCAATTGTCAGTTTTAAATAAATGATTATGATAATCGTAAAATGAAGTACATCACCTGCTATACTTGTGTTTTCGACTCTATTTTCAACCATTTCACAACAATTCGAAGATTCATTTACAAAACTGTCTACATCCATTTCTTCTACTAAAATATGATTTTGCACACTATTTTTTAGCATAATCCCTTTGTGGAAATTGAATTTCGAGATAAAATTAATAACCACTTCAGAATGGTTTTTCAAAATAGATAGTAGCTACATAGACATTCAAATTTTTAGGTTATGTACAAATTGAACAAGACGTAAATAATGTATACTACTTACATATGAAGGTATCACGCAGTTGGAGAAAATTATATTTTTCGAAGAAGTTATCCATTGCTAGTGCAGATTGTATCACAAATTGTATTCACAATATATGCATATTAAAAACGAACTAAAGATCAACAATGCAAACGTTGCAAACACGCACACGCTGACTTCGGAAGCGGAACCTCCAAAACTGCGGGGATCGCTGTTTACCCAAATTAGGGCGAAATACTTTGCCGACACGTTGGTGTTGCAGCACACTCGTTTTGGGGCGCACGGGCGCCCAAAATGGTAAGAATGCTATTCCAATTTGTGGTAGCGATGCGATTCGTGTATTTGGTGCTGCAACTATGCCTGTTGGGCGCGCCGTTCACCCAATCTTTTCTCAGTGTACCTTCAATAGATACGTGGAATATATGCTTTTTGTAATTCAGGTAGCTTATAACCTTGTCCTTAAAGACACGACAAATCCTTCTATTTCCGAAAAGAGTTCGCCCCTCTGTAGCCACAGATTGAATGCCTTCGTATCCACGTTGAGTTGATCTTTTACACTGTCATGCTGTCCAGTGTCCGTGCGATGACTTCTGTCTCCATTCCCGTGCAATCTGCAGATGAGGTGGAGAATAGATGTTGGCGTCATTCAGATCAGCGAGATTCACTGGCCTCTAATTCTTATCTTCTTCTGAGATGGTTATGTCAAGTAAATTTTCCAGCTTGCTGTGGAAATATGTGTTCAGTTGTATGGTTTGCGATGCACTCAATTGACGGATATCCCATGACTCTGCCCCTCTCCCCAACAATGTGGTGGGATTATTTACACAGCAAAGCGCGGCACTCAGACGCAGTAGTACCCACAAAACGCTCCTCCTCTTTCTTGGCAACTCACTACCCCCGGACCGCGTTAGCATTATTTCAGGGCCATGGGCTTATGCTTCTACTGAAAGTACTTGTATTTGTTTATTAATTATCTACAAACTTCACTTTCTTCTTCCACAAAGAAAAAAGTGACATCGCGAACCGTTTGCGATTCGGCAGGATGCAAAAAAAAAAAGGAATGCGTTATCCCTCTTACTGAACGACGTGAAAATAGTTCACTTACATATGGATTCAAAACCAACTAAAAGAGGAACGCAAGTTTGATTTTATTCCATGCTATACGTAATCTCGGCAGCTGTAATAGCGTGTTGTCTCCTTCTTCTTGCGGACCCTGCAGGATGCTCACCTAATCCTGATGTGGACCGACTGCAGAAGCTATAGCTCCGCGCGTCGACCATCCTAACTGAAGACCTCCACATTCACGTGAAGATTTCGCCGAAGAATCCCGCCGCGGCTTCTGAATTTAACTTGAGTCTAATTTATTTCGTCTGCAGACTTGATAAGCACCGCTTCGTGTTGCGCGCGCCTTTCTTTCTCCTTTCCTAACTTGACCTCGAGTGCAAGCTTCTTCTTCTTCTTTGACCTTCATCTTGTGACCTCAAACCCTTCGCCCTTATTCCGAGTCCTAGGCTTCTTCTCTGAATTGTCTTAGTGTTTTTCCGAGTAATTTATATTTGAACATGCATTCCGCAAAAACCCTGGGTACATTGACCCTCTCCTTGTAACCTGAGAATGTCCCCGGTGGCTTGTGCAAAGGCACCTTTCGGGTTTGTTACATGCTTATTCTAGACAATATGTCGCATCTAAAGACTAAAGGAATATTTAATTCTATTAAAAATGGATTTCGTCGTTTTCAAGAAATCTTTTGAAGTACTACGAAACCTAGTTCCTATCATATCACAGAGGTTGATCTATACATAGAATCGACCAAAGAACTTCAACATGTAACAAGAAATACATGCAACGTGAATCAGTCATTATCTTATATAACTGCTCCTTAGCAGGCGAGATTTGTAATCCACTTCAGAAACAATTATTTACTCACAATCACCGAACACGTGATCGAAGTTTTTTTTGTACAAAACGTAAAGCTTTTGCGTGACTATAAAATGAATAAGTATCACAAAAAAATAATTATTGTTTCATCGATTTGCCTCGATTTGCCGAAGATGATAATGTCGGAGATGACCCCATGCGGAAGGCATAATGGATCAGAATAGTGTGTCTGCTTCAATCATGATAAAGCGGCTTGCAATTTGAATTCAGATATAAACCATTATTTGGTTTCGTCACAGAGTCTTTTTAATCATTCTTGAAGTCAACAAATGATACCTCATCAAGATTTTCAGTTTCAGTTTTTTTTATTATAACTACCGCCGATAAAGTACATAAAAATAGTCTTAATCATTTTCAACTCGTAGCCCTCTCAAGGCTGTACTTTGGAAAAGCCAATCTAGGCCCTCGCAGGGGTCTATACTAGTTACTCCTTTTCTTCGTTTAGAAACAAAGTCACTGCTCATTGCATCAACCTCAGTGGTAGTGTTGAGCAAGCATCTCTCCCCTGAGGCAAAGAAGTTTACAAAGATCAATAACAATGTCAGGCCGGTCTTTCCAGGTTGGTGCACGTTTGGGCATCACTTTCTCAATGCAAAAAGAGTCCCCTTTGCCTTTGAGGAGTGATGTGCGTAAATGTTTCACTTCCTCAATGCAAAAAGACTTCCCTTTGCCTTCGATATATTAATGTTGAGACCTGTCTCAACCTCCAAGTAGCCAATTAAATATGCGAAGTTCCGCAAAGAAATGGTTCTAACAGTGAAAAAATCTATTTTTAGGTTTTAGATGCTATTGCTAGTGTTAGAGTCGCTCGTTCATAATTAGAACAAATTATTTCTCCATATGCAAAATTAGAATTGTTGCTTATTGCAAAGTTAGGCGTCAATCGTCTATGTCGCGGCGCGCGGAGGAACCGGGAAACTGTTACGCTGGAAAGATGTACATGGCGCGCGAAGATGTTGTCGTAGTTGAAGGCCTGGATTCCACAGCCTACCCCCTACTCACGAACTACTAGAGTTTATACATTCCTTGAATAGAAAAAAATGTAAATAATAGTCGTAGGACTTGATCAAATACGTCTCTTTTGTAGGAAAAATTTCTGTCTATGACCATGGGTCGCCAAACAGTGCCGATCACCCTTGAATTCGTGGTGCTTAAAATGATTTAGATGGAAACACGACAAGGAACTGGCGAAACGCTCATATTGAGTAGACGAATCGACTCAAGGATGACTTGATGGACTGTTACGGTGCCAACATTATCCCTGTTCGCGGAGGCTTTATGGCGCGTATGCATACTATGTGGTGCTAGAAACATCCAGAGCTTCAGCACGTTTCGCAATAGTATTTGCGAAATTAAGCAGCCTACCTCTCGCAAACTAGATTGGAACGCAGAGCACTTCTCCCACCGCTGAATGAAGAAGCCGCAGATGAAGAGCAGGAAGCGAAATTAAGACCAACCGCGGAAAGTAGGTACCCCCTGAGAGACGATAGCGGTTTCAGGACAAGGAGAAACATTAACATTCAGGTCCCTCCTACACGACAAGATCAATTGTTCAGGGAGAATCAACAGTTTCTCGCTGATGCATCGCACCTCTCCAGCGATCTCCTTGTTTCTGTCAAAAATCCACTCAAGCCCGACGAGGTAGATACTTTTTCGAGACAGATATACAAGATCACGAAAATACTAAAATGGGAGTCAAACACTAAAAATATCATCCGGTTCAGGGAGCTTCGCGAGCTCATAACATCTGAGAAGGAATGTCCATCAATCACTGCCGAAGAGGTGAAGGAAGCTCTAAGGGGGTCGAAGATCTTCCGCTACAGGACCAGATCGTATCGAAAACTTCTGATGGAAGAAACCTACTTTTGCACACTAACATCTGGCCCGCATCTTCACCTCATATTTATAGTCGGAGACGCCCGTTCCGCAGTAGCTGGTGTAAGGACGCACTGTACTCATACTGTACTCACTGTGCTCGTGTAATCAAAAATGGAGCTGGAGCTGGATCTCCGGTTTCACACCAAAATGTTATTATTCATTATTTAATTTTAAAAAAACTATGCCCAAATGGAATTACTATTTCAACTTTTACTTTTAATCCACATTAGTCTCAGATTTTATCGAATATACTAAATATATATATATATATATATATATATATATATATTAACTTTTAAGAAGTTATAATTTATACGAGCACTCACACAAATGTCTGTAAGATGGGAAATTCTTTAATGGCAGTTTGACTTTTAATCTTCGTAATGTATTTTTGTCTGAGGAGGGAATTTAGTACAATTCCGAAACGTCATGTTTGTTTGAGAAGCAATTGCTAAGAAGAAGAAATATAATGATAAATTAGTCTGGAAGTTGTCATTGACATTTGTCTTTATTTATGTAACTAATACATTCCCAGACGTTAATTTTACGAAGGATTTGACATCTTATCCGCTTCTTCACTTTATACGCTCTATAAGATCTTTATAGATATCATAAACGACAGAATTGTTCGACTAATTTGGCCTGTGTGCGTGGAGAGGCAGGAACAACGTGGCTCCAAAAAAGTATATTAGGCTATCGAGAGAAACTGCTAATTGATAGGTGCTTCTGCAAAGACGCAGCAACCCACCGCGGTGGGTGGACACCAATTCCTCATTCATTGTGGTATCCCACTTGATGCTCTCACACGGTATTTCTGTTGAGGTGGTTGGCTGCAAATAGCTAACGCTAGCCAAAGCATCCTCAGCAGGCACAGTTTATGTTTCACTGCTTACCGTATGCCGCAGATGTTCTTGCTGGCGAGCCGTTTTTATTAGTGAGATCTGCCTGACCATCTCGCAGCTCACCATCACCGGATTGACTACCGGTAAGCTTTCGATTCAACCTCTCATAGAATTATCATATGTCTGTTAGAAAGCTTGTAGGTTCATCAACACATAGTGACATGTATAGAGCGATTGATTCTGTTCATTTTCTATGACCCACCTCACACTCCGCTCTAGACTTCTCCTAGCGGCAGATAGGACCTTTATTCTGTCAATAATATGCTGCCTGATGGTAAGCAGCTTTATCTGTACTGAATTTGACGTCCGTTTTGATGGCCATTGAAACAGTCGTTAACACCGCCGTTTATTGTCAATAGGGTTTGTCATAGGCCCTTCGGTTCGATAATGAAGGAACCGCAACCGAAATACACTGGAACTTGGATTGAAGCAGGCCAGATTTACGCCGTTCTGAGAAATGTTACCGCGGCGGTTTCTTGTTAAGAGATGAGCCTGCGGGGTCGAGAGAGAGTTTCTCAACCATGCGTCAAACACCAGCAGCGTAGCGACAAAGGAGCAGTGCGCGGGTACTCAGGCACGTATATTACGTAATATTATGTATTCCAATTGGAAATGGTTTACACGGCCCTGAACGTTTACGTTTAGACGGTCTGGATTGAGTGTCAAGACCAAGGAAAGCAATGCCCAAAACCGTTCTTCATTCCAAGTTCCAGTGTGCACACACACACACACACACACACACACACACACACACACACACACACACA
>CAKNYM010044598.1:0-22881 GCA_932195095.1 Andricus curvator | reverse complement strand
TTGTGACGTTGCAAAATTTTTGCAACTCACAAATTCGAATTGACAAATTTTTATTTTACATTTAAAGATTTCTCGTAAATTTAGAGATTTAATTTTTAAGTTCAGAAATCACGGCTGCGGTACGGAAACTCCATGACTAGGGCTAGATTTAAGATTTATAATTTTAAGGACTTATTCTGTTTGTTTCTTTTATTTTTCTGTAACGATTCGGATTTGTCGAGACATCGAGGGACATCGAGGGACATCGAGGGACTTCTTTCGACTTCGAGATTCGAATGGGACGCCGCTCGACACTCTTAGAACGACTAGATTCCACCGAAACACATTTCAAGCCGTTTGAATTCTCCCGCCTTTTCCATCTACTATCGTCTGCCAGACTCAAAGGAGCTGTGGATCCTCATCTGCAATGATTCATGTTAGGATGCCGGCCAGTTTTGAAGCAACGCTACAAGTTGCGGAAAATCCGGAACGACTCATCTACCTGGCGTAGAACCTTTTTGGAAACTTCACGATGAGAAATTTCTTCATCAATTCCCAACATGACTAGGGAACTCAATGCGCAATGCCCTCTTCACGTCGGCTGATACCAATTGGTACCGAACCAAATCCTGCTCTGATCAGCCAGGGTAATTTCGGGCTCCAGGAGGTGATTTAATGGGTGAATTGGAGAGTAAGGATGTCGAAATAACAAAACTGGATCAATCCTGACGATGATAGAGGGAAGGAAGGATGAAAACTGAAAATAGCAGGGTACCGAGCTCCACTTATTCATACGGCCCTGGAATGTAAACCCTGCACCCCGTCTCCGCAGCGGCCTTACCACCAATAGGAACGCCGGAAAGAAGGAGGAGAAGGAACGCCGAGACCGAGTCCCGTACCGTCGCCGCTACGTTCGTTCTTCTCTGCCGACCTCAGCCGTGTCAAGTCACTGAGTGTAATTTTTAATTTTCTAACGTGTTCTTTAAGTCCATGGTCGAGTAGTTTGCCGAAAAGGACTAATCAAGACGCACTCAACGGTTCCTCATCCCAAGGGAGTTCAACCACAGCATTCCGGAATTCAACGGGTAAGGCCAACTCACGTGTATTAAGTGAAAGAAACCACGCTCGACACGCAGCCACAGTGGATCAGTTTCCATAACTTGAAGATTGTACATTTCTGTTGAGAAAATGGCGTCACACGTGGTCGAGGTGGAGTTCTTTTTGTGATTATAATACTATTTTTTCGAAATGTCTCCCCAATGGTGAATCCCTTTTGTAACTAGTGAACTGAGCCCCAGTCGAGTGTTGCCACATGAAGAATGACCCCTAAACTATGACCCCATTGAGCATTTCGGATAATTAACTTATGGTCTCGTAAGGAAGCCCCAAGTTGAGTTGTGTCCCTGAACTAAATTTTCTTTAGTCATGAGTGAACCCCTTTTTCCTGTGTTAACATAGAATTCTACGTGCAATTTATTTGGAACTGAGCCCCCAGTCAAGTTTTGCTCCGACATGTTAACGACAATAATGTGGATCCCCATTTTCTAGTGTTGAGAAATAACTGATCGAGTTCCTTTCAAGAGTCACTCAATGTAGAGTTTCCCTTTGCCCCACCCCCTTCATTATGCGTGAAATTTATAGACTTTGAGCGGCGAGAATTGTGGATGAATTCGAAATATGGTGTTGATAATTTCGAATATAATTGTGTATTTTTCCAAATGCATTGTCGATCTAAGTTAAGATGGTTTATTTTTCGTGAATGATTTTGCCAAATTAATGTAAGAAATTTCCATTGAAGTGTTGTTTGGCAAATTTAAGAAATGTTTAAGGAAATTTGATTAATTTGATTTCGAAAAGTTTATTATTCGTGTGTAATACCTTGTTAAAACCATTTAGATAATTATGCCGTTGTAACCAATTATCCTTTAAGTAAATTTAATGTCAGTGGAGTTAAGCGAGCTAAGCGTGATTTCTTTTTAAATTATAAAATGTGATAATTGAGAGTTATATGAAATTAATTGTTTGGTTTATCGCTGGGTTTCGGAATTCTAGGTTATGTGGGATTTTATGATAGTTTAGAGTTTAGCTAGAGATTCGAATCCGATTGTTACTAATGGAATAAGTTAGGCTATGACTAGTCATGAGTTATTACTAGTTTAGTGATATTAGGCTACAATCCATTTTGAGGTTAGGTTGTATTCATGACTAGATTTCTGAAATCAGGGTTGTGAATTATATTTAGTTTGGACTTTAGTTGAAGAATTCGAGTTTAGATTATTACAAATTTCTGTGAATACTTATTTTGAGCTTTATAAAAGAGAATTAAATTGAGTTTTTATAAAAGTCCGTTTATCTCGATCTTAAGTTAGAATCTAGGGAGTTTGAGTTTATATCAAAATTGCCTAGCATGGAGTTCCGGGCAGAGAAGCCTAACCACTCAAGGTTCGTTTAGGTCGAGTATTTTAGGTTAGAATTTAAGATTTTTCTCATTGCTAACATGTCGAGAAAATTATTATTTGAGTCTCGACCAATTTTTAAGATAGTAAACCATTAGATTTTGTCGAGATCCGTCATATGGCAGAGGGCCAATTGTTAAATCGGGTTTGTCATTTCTCTCTATTTTTGGTTAACATGCATGAAATAAATTACATGTTCTATTTGGTGTAAATAATGAGTTGTCATTTATTGATATTTTTGAACCCTCTTTATTTGCGAAGCACGCCCAACTACCGAGTCTGAGCTGACCGTGCGAGAAGCCGGTACACTGCGTTCCTAGGATTGAGTTTAGTTTATAGTTGTTTTTTTTGTTGTGAGATTTCCGGATTTCTATTTAATTAATTTTGAGGCTTGAATTTTGGGAGTTTAAGTGGCCTCGAACAGACCTGGCGCTCAACGGAAATTTTAGATTATTATAAGACTTTCAGGAAGCAGTGCCGAAGGTATGTAGTGATTTTAATTATTTAATCATAATTAAATTGCAACATTTCAATATATATATATATATATATATATATATATATATATATATATATAAATATATATATTCTTAAAATGGACAGGAAACACGAAGAAGTGGGCAAAGGGGAGCACTCGGTCTTGACTTCAATATTAGGGGTGAGCAAAATGCATCATATCTTATCCATCTTGAATACTCACTCCTGAAGGCGCGGATTAAGAAAGCACATGAGAAAAACTTCCGCGAACAGCTGCTCGACAAGAGGATACACGGGATCTTCCACAGAAATGTGGAAGATCAGTCGATGTCGTATGAGCTAACGTTTGCTTTCCTTAGATCACCCGGATTGAAGTCGGGCATGGAGGTCTTCATTTTGGCATATCAAGATGGTGTCATTTCCACTCTAGCATACCGTCGCCACATTTTGAGCCAAGACATTCCCGATGATAGCTGCAGAGCGTCTCATGCACACCCCTAGCATCTAGGACACATACTATCTAGTTGTCTCACTCATGCGTGAACAAGCTACATCCAAATGCACAATGCGGCACTAAGAGTGCTTTATTACCATCTCTGTCACTCTTATGGCATTAGCCCAAATACCTCTCCGCTAAACGCTCCTAGAGAAATAGAGTCAACTGTCGAAAATGAGAAGTGTCGCATATACTGGAACTTCATATTCTCGACAATTGTTTCTGTTGGGCACTCGAGGCCTGACATAGTTCTCCTTGACTTCGAGAAACGAACCATGTTCGTTATCGACTTTTGGGCACCAGCTAACAAAAACGTCACAACCAAGGAGAAAGAAAAGAAAGAGAGGTATAAATACCTTATAAGGGAGTTGCAACGGTTATACCCGGAATATTCTGTTAAGCTAATCGTCTTGATCATCGGCGCTCTTGGAGGTGCCAAGGTTTCACTGGTTAATAGCCTGAAAAGCATCCCTGCGTGTCAACAAAATGCTGAGACACTTGCGGGGAAAATACAGAAGGCGGTCGTCCTTGGGTCGCTCCGTGTCCTCAGGGTGCACGAGACTTTTGCCGGATCATCGTATTGAGTTCGTCGCAGACTGTAACCACCTATCTCACGGTCGTGAGACGTGGTTACAGCTGAAATTTTACCGCGATTTCGCTGAGAGCGGGTTCAATTTTTCAGATTAGCACCCGCTCCCGGCGAAATATTGCGGTTGTCCTTATGACAAACTTTTAACTATATATACAGGGTGTCCCAGAATCAAGTGTCCGGACTTATATAGCTGTATAAAAATAAAGAAAATAAATAGAAAATTCCTTTTCCAAAAATCAGTTGAAGTTTTATACGGCGCTCTTGATTGGTCCAGCTTAAATATTTTATAACTAAAAAACTAAAACTTCAACTGATTTTTGGAAAAGGAATTTTCTATTTACTTTTTTTTATTTTTATACAGCTATATAAGTCCGGACACTTGATTATGGGACACCCTGTATATATATATATATATATATATATATTCGGTATTCGGTTTTGATTCCTTGGGATTCGAACCGAAGGGCCTATGACAAAGCCACCGGACGCGTCCTCGGGTTGCGGATAGAGGGTCCCTGTACCAAGGGTTTCTGCTGAATATGGTTACAATAATTAATAAGCAGTCGCGGACAATTGTCCAGGGATGATCCCGAAGGAATAACCCCCAAGCGGAGGCGTAACAACCGTGCCGAAAGCTGAATGGCACCTGGGTGTGGTGTCTCAAACGGTGACTCTGGGATACCGGGCGACCTCTCAGAGTATCAGCCTTATCCTTGCACGCGGGGCTCTACAAGGATGGACTAACCCTTTTCCCTAGCTGCTCGTGGGAACAACAATGACAACACCAAACATAGTTGTAGGAAGTGCGGTTCAAAACAATCGAACGCGCAGGGCTCCCGACAATGGGTCGGACAACAATGCCGACTACCCTAGAGTTGGGGGAGCCAATCAAGACGGAGTCAATGCGATTGACGGGCGGAATCTCGTTACTTTTGAGTGGACGGATCGACTCAGGGACGACCTGCTGGAGTGCTATGATACCAGTATGGCCCCTGAACGAAAAGGTTACATGGCGCGACTGCATGCTCTGTGGTGCGAGAAACACCCAGAGCTCTCGGATTTTTCGCAAAAACGGCTGCGAAACCGTGCCGAGGACCTCCGGAAAAGGGGTTATATAAGCGGAGCGCCTACACAACCGCAGCCAGAACAAGCCGGCAACAGAGAAAGAGAGGCGACACTGAGACCAGCCTCGAACAGGCATCCAATAGAGGGAGAACGATGCTTCAAGACCCGGAGAAACATCAACATTCAGGTTTCTCCCAAGCCCAAAGATCTGACTGAACTGGATGATGAGCTTCGTGGAGATTTTTCCGAAGAATCCGACCTCTGGACTATCAATTGTAGTGTGTACAATGCAGCGAGAACTTTGGCAGATGCAAACCGTAAAACAAAACCAACGGTTGATCATAAGACCAAAAGACGAATGCATCAACTTAGCACAAAGATAGGCTGGGCAAGACAGTACGCGTCCCGCATTCAGTGTGTGATTGACTACATAACATCTGGCAGGACTTTCACTGCCAAGGTTCGACAGTTCACGCGCGAACTGCGGATCCGTCATCACACAATCAACAAGTCAAAGCTACTGACCATCAGGCAGCATATTGTTGACAGAATACGAGTACTATCTGACGCTAGGAGAAGTCTAGAGCGGAGAGAGAGGTGGGTCAGAGAAAATCAACAGTTTTCGTCTGACCCATCTCGACTCTTCCAAGACCCTCCAGTTACTGTCGACCATCCGCCCAAACCAGAGGAGGTCGAAGCATTTTGGAGAGAAGTCTACGAAGTCCAACATCCACTTAAAGAAGGCTCAAAGAACATAAACAGCTTCAAGGAGCTGTGCAATGCCCTCATCACAGCTGAGGAGGAATGCCCACCTATCACTACCGAGGAGGTGAAAAACGTATTAAGAGGCATGAAGAACTATTCCGCTCCGGGACCAGATGGCATCAAGACCTTCTGGTGGAAGAAGTTTCCTTCAACCCACCAGCATCTGGCCCGAATTTTTACCTCATATCTAAAGTCGGAAGAGCCTATTCCGGGGTGGTTGGTGGAAAGGCGCACACTGCTCCTGCCGAAGACGGGCAACTTAGCTGACCCTAAGAATTACAGGCCAATAACTTGTCTGAACAGACTGTATAAGATCTTCACAGCTATCCTAAATGATAGGATTGTTCGGACAATTGGACCTGTATGGCGAGAGATGTATGAACAACGTGGCTCAAAGAAAGGCGTAGCGGGATGTCGGGAGAACTTGCTCATCGATAGATGTGTCTGTAAAGACGCAGCATACTATCAGCGATTTCTATCGATGGCCTGGATTGATTACCGGAAAGCTTTCGATTCAACCTCCCATAGACTTATCATCTGTCTGTTGGAAAGCCTAAAGGTTCATCCACACATCGTGAGGTGCATAGAGACATTAATGCCGCTTTGGAAAACCAGATTTACTATCTCATCTGGAAAACATTGTGTGATCACTAACAGTATCACCTTTCAGAGAGGTGTATTTCAGGGCGACACCATGAGCCCTCTCCTCTTTTGCCTCACATTATTGCCACTATCTCTCGCACTTCGCCATTCCGAAGGGTATCTCTGCGGAAAACCTGGAAACCGAAAGCATAAGGTCACTCATGTATTTTACATGGATGATCTTAAGATCTATGCTAGGAATCAAGAGAAACTACATCTAGCTCTGAAAATTGTCAAAGAGTACACTCAAGAGATTGGAATGGAATTCGGGTTAGAGAAATGCGCCAAGGTTAATTTGAAGAAAGGAAAACTTAATGGCATCCCCGAAGATCCTGAGCTCGTTGACAGAAGCGCTATACGACACCTTTGCGCTGGAGAGACCTATACATACCTGGGCGTGCCACAGAGCCGCATTCAGGACGCGACATCTATAAAGGATACTCTCCGATGCAGATACAAACGTCTCATCCGGCAGATTTGGTCTTCCGAACTGTCGGCGAGAAACAAAGTATCTGCAACGAACATGCTTGCCGTCCCGGTAGTACTCTATTCATTTGGAGTGGTTCCATGGACGAAGGACGAGCTCAGATCCCTTGATATCGGGACGCGAAAGGTTTTGCACATGAACAAGAGCATGCACCTTAAGTCTTCTGTTCCGCGACTTTACATCTCACGCCGCCTAGGTGGTCGCGGAATACTGAATCTTGAATGTCTTCACAACAGACTCATTCTGGGTACAGCACATATAGTTGCAAATGGACAAGACCCTCTTCTTAAAATGGTCAGGAAACACGAAGAAGTGGGAAAAGGGGCGTTTCTGTACAAAGCAGCGGAGGAGGCTGCTGAAACACTCGGCCTTGACTTCAATATTAGGGGTGAGCAAAATGCATCAAATCTTATCCATCTTGAATACTCACTCCTGAAGGCCCGGATTAAGAAAGCACAGGAGAAAAACTTCCACGAACAGCTCCTCGACAAGGGGATGCACGGCATCTTCCACAGAAATGTGGAAGATCAGTCGATGTCGTATGAGCTAACGTTTGCTTTCCTTAGATCACCCGGATTGAAGTCGGGCACGGAGGGCTTCATTTTGGCATGTCAAGACGGTGTCATTTCCACTCTAGCATACCGTCGCCACATTTTGAGCCAAGACATTCCCGATGATAGTTGCAGAGCGTGTCATGCACACCCCGAGCATCTAGGACACATACTATCTAGTTGTCCAACTCATGCGGGAACGACCTACATCCAAAGGCACAATGCGGCACTAAGAGTGCTTTATTACCATCTCTGTCACTCTTATGGCATTAGCCCAAATACCTCTCCGCTAAACGCTCCTAGAGAAATAGAGTCAATTGTCGAAAATGAGAAGTGCCGCATATACTGGAACTTCATATTCTCGACAATTGTTTCTGTTGCGCACTCGAGGCCTGACATAGTTCTCCTTGACTTCGAGAAACGAACCATGTTCGTTATCGAATTTTCGGCACCAGCTGACAAAAACGTCACAGCCAAGGAGAAAGAAAAGAAAGAGAGGTATAAAGACCTTATAAGGGAGTTGCGACGGTTATACCCGGAATATTCTGTTAAGCTAATCGTCTTGATCATCGGCGCTCTTGGAAGTGCCAAGGTTTCACTGGTTAATAGCCTGAAAAGCATCCCTGCGTGTCAAAAAAATGCTGAGACACTTGCGGGGAAAATGCAGAAGGCGGTCGTCCTTGGATCGCTCCGTGTCCTCAGGGTGCACGAGACTTTTGCCGGACCATCGTATTGAGTTCGTCGCAGACTGTAACCACCTATCTCACGGTCGTGAGACGTGGTTACAGCTGAAATTTTACCGCGATTTCGCTGGGAGCGGGTGCAATTTTTCAGATTAGCACCCGCTCCCGGCGAAATCCTGCGGTTGTCCTTATGACAAACTTTTAACTATATATATATATATATATGGAAAGATTACGGGCGTTCCCAAAGACCCTGAGCTGGTGGATATAAGTGTTATCAGACATCTTAATACTGGAGAGACCTATACATACCTGGGCGTGCCTCAAAACCGCATTCAGGACGTAACATCAGTGAAGGAGTCTCTCCGAAGCAGATACAAGCATCTTCTTCGACAGATTTGGTCTTCCAATCTGTCGGCGTTGAACAAGGTATCTGCGACTAACATGCTTGCCGTCCCAGTTCTACTCTACTCGTTTGGGGTAGTTCAATGGACGAAGAACGAGCTTAAGGCCCTTGATGTCATTACACGTAAGATCATGCATATGCATAAAAGCTTGCATATCAATTCGTCAGTTCCGCGATTATATATTTGACGCCGTCAAGGCGGACGCGGACTTCTGAATCTCCAGTGTCTTCATAACCGGATTGTTCTAAGTACAGCTTACATCGTTGCGAATGGCAGAGATCCTCTCCTGAAGATGGTCAGGAACCACGAGATGATTGGCGAAGGAGCGTTCCTCTACAAAGCCGCGGAGCAAGCGGCCGAGACCCTTGGCCTGAATTTTAACATCAGAAGTGAGGAAAGTGCATTACTTCATCTAGATACTTCATTTCTAAAAACCAAAGTGAAGAAAGCAGAGGTTGAAAATTTTCACCAAGAGCTACTCGACAAGAAAATCCACGGAAACTTTCACAGAAATGTAGAAAAACAGTCCTTGTCGAAGGAGCAAACTTTTGCTTTCCTCAAATCATCAGGGCTTAATTCAGGAACAGAGGGTTTTATTTTTGCATGCCAGGACGGTGTCATTTCTACCTTAGCATACCGTGAGCGCATTTTATGTCAAGAAGTTCCCAGTGATAGGTGCAGAGCATGTCATGCCCACGCTGAGTACCTAGAACAGATACTATCAGGGTCTCCGACCCACGCGGGAACGACGTATATCTATATACATAATGCGGCCCTAAGAGTGCTTTATTACCATCTTTGTCGCTCTTACGGTGTTGGCCGCCACCCTGCCCTGCCGAACGCTCCAAAGGAGATAGAGTCGATTGTCCGAAACGAGAAGTGCCAAATTTTCTGGAACTACGATTTTCGGGCAGCAGTCTCCGGTGCGCACTCGAGGCCTGACATTGTTCTCCAAGACTTCGAGAAACGAAATATATTCGTGATCAAATTCTCGGCTCCGTCCGAATACAATATCACTGCAAAGGAGAAAGAAAAAGAGGAGAGGTATCAAGACCTTAAAAGAGAGCTACAACGACTGTACCCAAAATATTCCGTACAAGCAATTGTCCTTGTGATGGGTGTTCTCGGAGGTGCGAAACTATCACTGGTTCGTAACCTTAAAGCCATACCCGCGTGCCAAAAATATGTCAAGGCACTTGCGAGATGGATGCAGAAAGCTGTCATCCTTGGGTCGCTTCGTGTTCTCAAGACACTCGAGGGTTTCGCCGGCCTGTCGTTGTGATTTTGTCGTTGCCTATGACCACCCATCTCACGGTTGTGAGACGAGGCCATAGGTGTGATTTACCGCGGTGCTACTGGGGACTATTGACATTTTGTTGGATGGCAGTTGCTCTTAGTGGGACCCTGCGGTGATTGTTTAAATTTTTTTTTTTTTTATATATATATATATATATGGGTATGTGGGTGTGTGTCCCGTTCGTCGTCGTGTTTCCATCTAAATTATTTTCTGCACCCCGAACTCTAGGATTATCGGCGTTGCTTGCCGACCCATTTTAGGGTGCTCTGCGCGTTCGATCGTTTTGAACGGCATCTACAACTTTTTGGTGTTTTGGTGGTGTCATTTTTGTTCCCACGAGCAACTAGGGAAAGGGTTCGTCCATCCACCTCAAGTGCCATTCAGCTTTCGGCATTGTTGTTGCTCCTCCGCTTAGGGATTATTCCTTCGGGACCATCTCTGGACAATTGTCCGTGACTGCTTATTAATTATTGTAACCATATTCAGCAGAAACCCTTGGCACAGGTACCCTCTATCCGCAACCCGAGAAGGCGTTCGGTGGCTTTGTTATAGGCCCTTCAGTTCTATTCCAAAGGAATCGAAACCGAAACTGAATTATTGTTTTATATCATTATTGTTATATATATACAGGGTGAATAAAAAGTCCTGGGACGGTTGGATATTTCCTTCGGTAAAATATTTTTCAAAAAAGTGAAGGTCGTTCCTGAAGTAAATTTTAATGAGAAATTCAATGGTGACCTTCATTTTGACCTTGAAGTTGACCTTCATGGCTTTTTGAAGGTCAACTTTGTTTTTTTTATTGGAAACCCCCTTTTTTTACATCTGCAATCGATAGAGCGGAAAATTATACGTTCAGATACGTACCCAAGTCATAGGTCAATTGCAATGTTCAAGGTCAATTAAAGGTTATTTGAAATGAACAAAGTTTTTCAAGAGGTCAGTGCAATTCCTGAAGTAAATTTCAACGGGGAATTCAATGGTGACCGTCATTTTGATTTTGAAGTTGACATTCATGGCTTTTTGAAGGTCAACATTGTTTTTTTAAATAGAAACCCCCTTTTTTACATCTGCAATCGATAGAGTGGAAAATTCTACGTTCAGATAGGTACCCAAGTCTGAGGTCAATTGTAACGTTCAAGGTCAATTAGAGGTTATTTGAAATAAACAAAGTTTTCCAAGAGGTCAGTGCAATTCCTGAAGTATTTTTCAACGGGGAATTCAATGGTAACCTTCATTTTGACCTTGAAGTTGACCTTCATGGCTTATTGAAGGTCAAATTTGTTGTTTTTTTAAAATGGAAACCCCCTTTTTCACATCTGCAATCGATAGAGCGAAAAATACTACGTTCAAGTACGTAGCCAAGTCATAGGTCAATTGTAACGTTCCAGGTCAGTTAAAGGTTATTTGAAATGAACAAAGTTTTCCAAGAGGTCAGTGTAATTCCTGAAGTAAATTTCAACGAGAAATTCATTGGTGAGCTCTGTATTGATCTTGGCTACAGCGTATTGAATATTGTAAAATCATATAGGAAATTTTTCATTAAAAGTTCCAGGAGTTCTGGTGAGAGTTCTGTTCCTCCCCAAAGAGTTATATCGAAAAGTCCTATACCGTTTTTTGATACCTAAGTCAATACCTAAGGCGATACCATAAGTCCTATACCGGTTTTCTATCTCCATACGAATATTACGAATCGAAACTAAATTTACGTATTACGAGTACATACTTACTATCTTTCGCTAAAATATCATTATGGCGCAAGCTGAAATTTCGGAACGAGAGAGGGTATCTGTATTAATGATGCGTGGTTGGGGAGATCGAGTTCGATCTTATGATCAAGTTCGTTTGCTTTTTAATCGCACTTTTCGTAATAGAGAAGGGTTAAACCCTGTCTCAAAATCAACAATTGAAAGAACTGCAAGGCGCTTTATGAATCATGGATCTGTCAAGGAACTTCAGAGAACTGGTCGGCCAAAATCTGGAGGATCTGAGGAGATACAGATGGACATAGCCCAAGCATTTGTTGAAAACCCACACCTTAGTTTACGTCGAGCTAGTGATGAGCGTGACGTTTCTCCTGAGACAGTGCGAAATATTTTAAAAAGCATTAATTTCCATCCTTACAAAGTTCATCTGGTACAAGAGCTCAATGAAGACGATCCTGATCGACGGGTTGAATTTTGTGAAATTATGATGGACAGAATTGATAGAGATCCTCTTTTTTTGTACAATACAGTATTTTCAGATGAAGCTACTTTCACTTTAGTAGGTGAAGTTAACAGGCAAAATTCTAGATATTGGTCCGACACAAATCCTGATTGGATGTTGGAGAGTCACACACAATATCCACAAAAGATTAATGTTTGGGCCGGTATCTTGAATGATACATTGATAGGCCCTTTCTTCATCGATGGTAATCTCAATGCCCGTGCATGTGAAGAGCTTCTCAAAAACCAAATTGTACCAAGAATAAGGGAGATTACAGGCGATAATTTTCAAAATATTGGTTCCAGCAGGACGGAGCAGCGGCTCATTACGGTAGGGTGGTTCGAGCATATTTGGATACTCAGTTCCCTCATAGGTGGATTGGAAGAAGGGGTGAAATCGAGTGGCCTGCTAGATCTCCTGATCTGACGCCTCTCGACTATTTTCTTTGGGGTTATTTAAAGAGAAAAGTATACTCAACGCATCCCCAAAGCTTAGACGAATTGCAGAATCGGATTCTGCAAGAGGCTACTTTGATTGATAGGGAGATGATTCGTAATGCTGTAACTCATTTTTACAATCGCATATCTTTTTGTCAAGAAGCTCAAGGTTTTCAGTTCGAAGATCTTCGCTGAAGCGTGAGAGGCAAGGGGACTCACGCTAATCAAGCACCCCGAAATGTGAGAGGCAAGGGGACTCACGCTAATCAAGCACCCCGAAACGTGAGAGGCAAGGGGACTCACGCTAATCAAGCACCCCAAAGGGAACAGAATTTACTACGTCCACATCGTTGTTCCTGGGTAATGCTAAACGTAAACGTAAACTGCTTGGAAAAAACCTTGAAAAAACCTTGAAGATCATCACGAAGATCAATACAGAGCTCACCAATGAATTTCTCGCTGAAATTTACTTCAGGAATTACGCTGACCTCTTGGAAAACTTTGTTAATTTCAAATAACCTTTAACTGACCAGGAACGTTACAATTGACCTATGACTTGGGTACGTACTTAAACGTAGTATTTTTCGCTCTATCGATTGCAGATGTGAAAAAAGGGGGTTTCCATTTAAAAAAACAAAGTTGACCTTCAAAAAGCCATGAAGGTCAACTTCAAGGTCAAAATGAAGGTCACCATTGAATTCCTCGTTGAATTTTACTTCAGGAATGACCTTCACTTTTTTTTTAAATATTTTACCGGAGGAAATATCCAACCGTCCCGGGACTTTTTAGTCACCCTGTATATGGGGCGTTATTTCTCAAGTGTACCCACTCAAAAAGTCAAAGTTGTCCGATCTAAGTTAAACTTAGGCAAAGCGTTGTGCTATTGGATAGTAGTTTATGGGGAAAAAATTTTGTCATTCGGATAACTGTTGACCGAGGGGGAGGGGGTGAAAGTTTTGGGATTTTCGTGGATATCGTCTATTTCGGCGATTATCAACTCTTCTAATAGCGATAAAAAAAATTTTGTCCAGTACAGTTTCGATAGAGGTTTTCACGCTCTTTCGATTGGTGCTACGCATTTTTTCAAAAAAGAAATATTTGACCTTCAAAAATGAAGGAAAAAAATAAATTTGAGTTTTTTCGAAATAAGACAGGTTTTTTTGTTTTTTTTTTTGGTCTTAACAGAAAGCTTAGTTTTTTTCCTATAAGACTACGTAGATTAGAAAATGGGATTCGCATTTTTAATTTATGAAAATAAGCGTTGAGTACTCCGGTACGCGCATGACGCTGCCGCTAGAGCCCCGCGGCGCACCGTGGTGCCTTCATGGTACTGTTTTTACGAAAAGTAATAATATATGCTAGTATATTTGATCGCTCTTTGCATTTTACAGGGTTGAAACTGCCATTATTTGAATGCCTGCATTACGTTCACTGATGAATTTTGAAAAAAAATTTGAATTTCAGAAAATCAAGTTATTGAATAAGTGGTCAGGTCGAAAAAGAGGTTTCATGAGTTAACTAAAATTAAAGCTTGGAGATTTTTTTATGCTGATGTCTCCTCTTCCATCTGCCTTTCTTTCAGCCTTTCGTTTTTTTTTAGTGACAGTTGTTTTCACTTTGTTTTCTACTTTTTGTTTCTTCTCTTTTGGGAAGTAGTCGCATTCCGTGGCTGAGGAAAATTTCTTCAATTGAAGTCTCCCATCTTCAGTAGGTATAAATGTATGGTATTGCAAAGTCCCTTTGATTGTCACTGCAGCACCGAATCTGCTTTTAAGATCTTCAGCAGTGGCTTCGTGATCTTCCTTGCTACTAAAAATGATTTCAGTTTCCTTGCAGTATTTCTTTGACCACAGAAATAGAGATGAAGCATCTAGCATGCGAACTTTAGCGGAACATTGTAGGCTAAACCTTGCTGCATTTCGTTTAACATTCGTCCCTATGCCATCACATGCTCCCTTACCATGAGCGGTAGGATGGCAATGCCACTCAGCTGGAATTCCGAAATCTACCTTATGAGCTAGGATATTAGCAATGAGCATGTGAGCATAGGGGCGAATGTTAAACGAAATGCAGCAAGGTTTAGCCTACAATGTTCCGCTGAAGATCGCATCCTAGAAGCTTCATCCTTATTTGATATTAGTATATGGTACGAAAAATTGTCTGTGGTTGATAACATCAACGTCAAGAATCGAATCGATTTTAAATTCAGCATTACATTTTGGGGCTCCACCGTGTGAAGTTTTGGGCACCCATCAATTTTTTGACAATTTTAATAAGATAGGAGAGTGAGACAAACTAAAATTCAGGTAAAAAATAAGGACCTCATTTCTTAGTTCCGATATAGATTACGATACAAGGCTCAATCTGTGTTTGATATTGACCATTATTCGAGACGCAGCGTTTTTTAGTCACAGAGGTCTAAATTGAGTTCCTAAACAAAAGGAAATTACAGGAAGTTAACTCGACAGCGGCCGAAGTAAGGCCTGAAAAAAATAAGACCCTGCAAAAGTAAGCCTATCTTTTTTCTTTGCGTTAAAAGTTCGTGCATACTCACTTTGATATAATCCTTTGTTTGGATAAGCGGGATTGTTCGTTAAATGTTTACCAGAGGGTATCGCGGATGTCAGAGAATAACTTTAGCTTTACTATCTTAACATGACAGTTTGACGTCCCCTTACGCTTGGTAACACGGCGACGCGAGTCGTGCGAAATGAATCTTTCCCTTGGCATGACATGTGGTATAGTCGTTGTTGCCATACCTATTATGTAATAACGTCATTACTTGCAAAATTGCAGAAAATCCAGACAGATCACGTTTAGGAAAATCTGCTATATAAGAACATGATATTTTTCGTTTGTTTTTGCGCTTATAGTGTATTAAAAGTTATTTAAAAATTGTCTGATGAGTGTTAGAATGCGTTAAGTTAACTAATTCAAAATTTTTAGTGGATATTTTCATAGTAGGGACTGCCAAATACTAAAATACCAGTAACTCCTTGTAGGTTTAAAACCATTCTTTATTGTTTATTTTATTGTTATATTCAATCCAAGAAATTTATTTTAAATAATTTTTTCTCTGATTTTGTATAGTATAGTCTGTATTCATCGACACCCAGCGATGCCGAGCCTCATCAGATATACATGTTACATTTTCATAGAAACGGAAACTGCGACCTAATAGACCAATATATGTATTTGATGAAACAGGATTAAAAATAAAACTATAAGCGATGTTATTTTTATACAGAGACGGTAAGATACTTACAGATAAAGAAAAATTTTGGGAAATTATTATAGTTAAAGTCGATATTAAAAAATCGAAGACATTATGTTTGAGAAAATTCGAGCGATTATTTTAACTCCACTCCTGGACATTCAGTACATTATTGTTTGAAAATTATAAAATTCTAGGCAACACTTAGAGAACAGAAAAATGATTTTAGAAGAGACTCTAGAGGTACCGCTCTAGTAGTTCACTCACACACTCTTGACCACAAGTTTGATTTTTCTAATGCTAAAATATTAAGTACAGAAAATAAGTACAAAAAACGTACTTTCAAAGAGATTTACCCAATTGTGAAAAAGTAGCAATTCCACTAACAAATGCTCAGATACTGATTTCCTAACCGACATTTTTTAATTCTTTAATTGCACGCTAGGTACCTCTCGTGGTCGACGAATTTAGAATCACATCACAAAGTACTACAAGTAGAGTTCTTAAATGCTCCAGAATTTATGTTGCGCAAATTCTCTCAAAAAAAATGCTCAGCATTTAATCTCGAACAGAGAATTTATGGAGAATTTAAGGAAATTTAAAGCATTTATTGTTTTAAAAAATATATCATAATTAATAAGTATATTTTTTTACCAAAAACACTTTACAGTGGAGTAAACATAGATTTGTGTTTAATTATATACCCCAAGTCCCATATAACCACAGTTTCGGGGGCTTACTCGCACTGGCCTTGTGGCTAAGTCGGTACCCTCGAAACGTAAGCAGTCAGGGCCGCCTGAACCGTTTCTAATCGGAATACATAATATTGCGCGATCTCCGAATGTGAATACCCGCTCAATGTGCCTTTGCACTACGCTTCTGGTGCTTTCAGACAAGAGTCACTCTCGCCCTGCCCGCTGAGAAACTGCGTGGGCCAGCAGTTCTAAGAATTAATAAACCGGACGGGCTTCTATGGGACCTGTTGTATATACTAGGGTGGTCCAAATATGCATTGCAAAATTTTTTTCACCCTAGAGGGCAAGTCCCCCTTCCAAAAGTTTCCATTTCCGGAGAAAAAAAATCCCTAATTTTTTTTTTCGGAATTCGAGTATTAACACTTGCCACCGGGCACTTTAAAATCCCATTTAATTAACATGGGGAAATTTTGGATTTTCGAAAAATTGAACTCATACTTCAGGGTTTGATCGAAGAGTGCTAAACTTTTTAGGGATTGAAGAGGAGTACCTATGAAATAAAAGCATACTAATAACTTTTATGTTTAACCCACCCTTACCCCCCCCCCCTCCCATAGCGCCCCAAATATGACCCAAAAATCAAAAAACTACATTTTTATGTATTCTTGTTACTTTTTAGCAATTTCCGTCGTCTTTTTCATACAAATAATTACTAATGGATAATTTGAATACTTTCCATGACTTTTTAAACAATTTTTAATTGTTTAAACAAATGTAACTCATTTAAACAATTATTTATTCCTAAAAAATGTAAAAACTAATCGTACTTTCTGATTGAAATGTAATAGTTTGTCATTGTTTGAATTAGTAATTTTTTTAAAAAACATTATGTGATTTTTTAAACAATTACTTATTGTTTATTCTCAATATTTCTGAAAATTGACCCAAAAATGTCCACTTTTTTCTCAAATTGGTATCCTATGCTACTTTTTGTTGAATTATTATATAATTTGGATACATTTCTTTTAATTTTCAATAAATTTCTATTTGTTTAAACAATTTTGATTTGCTTAAGCAGTTTTTTTACGATAACTTAAAAAAATAAAATAAAATACATATAATCATTTTTCTGACTGAATAGTGTACAGAAAGAATATATTAACCATTTTTTAATTGTTTAAACAAATATAATTTGTTTAAATAATTATTCTTTCAAAAATATTTTTTAGCTCGTATTTTCTGAATTAAACATGGCCAACGGCCATGCAACGCTGAAAAAACCAGTTCTCGTCAGATCACTGAAGTTAAGCAGCGTTGGGCGAGGTTAGTACTTGGATGGGTGACCATTCGAGAATACTGTGTGCTGTTGGCATATTATGGGTGTGGTGAGCCCAAACTTGTAGTTATTTATAACTACAAGAAAACTATCCACCTAGAAACACTACCCAAATCGGGTAGTGTCACGCCTACCCTGAAAGGGAAATGGCTTAATCGTATACAAACATAATATTGAATGATTGCGAGGAGTAATCAATTCTGCTTAAAACTTTATGTTATTGTTTATACAATTAATTATTGTTTTTTTTTCAAATTTCCTTCAAATTGAGTATGGATGGTTTACATCTTCTTTGGCGCATTACTAAATAAGTCATGAAAGTCATAATGAAATTTAAATTATAAAAGTGTATTTATTATTGCTTTCTTCATATTTTTACAATCTTTATTATAATTATATTATAAAAAAGCACATTCACTAATGCAAATTATGATTCAAGTTTCAACAAATTGCTTTTTTACATTTTCATACTCGTTATAAATATTAAATCGCGTCGCTGATTTTCTTTTTAGCTTCATACGATCATTTATAAGACTGTTTTTGAATTATTTCTGTAATTCACACATACAGCGTTGAACTTGTTTAAAATTTGCCGCTCGAAGACCTTTAAAAAATGGAGGTGATTGTGACGTTTTTAACATAATTTACTACTTCTCGAAATCATTCAATATTATGTTTAATTCAGAAAATACGATTTAAAAAATATTTTTGGAAAAATAATTGTTTAAACAAATTATATTTGTTTGAACAATTACAAAATGGTTAATATATTCTTTCTATACACTATACAGTCAGAAAAATAATTATATGTATTTTATTTTATTTAATTTTTTTTAAGTTATCGAAAAAAAACTGCCTAAACAAATCAAAATTGTTTAAAAAAATAGAAATTTATTAAACATTAAAAGATACGTATCAAAATTATATAATTACTCAACAAAAAGTAGCATAAGATACCAATTTGAGAAAAAAGTGCACATTTATGGGTCAATTTTTAGAAATTTCGAAAATAAACAATAAGTAATTGTTTAAAAAATCACATAATGTTTTTTAAAAAAATTACTACTTCAAACAATGACAAACTATTACATTTCAATCAGAAAATACGATTAGTTTTTACATTTTTTAGGAATAAATAATTGCTTAAATTAGTTACATTTGTTTAAACAATTAAAAATTGTTTAAAAAGTCATGGAAAATATTCAAATTGTCCATTAGTGATTATTCGTATGAAAAAGACGACGGAAATTGCTAAAAAGTAACAATAATACGTAAAAATGTATTTTTTTTTATTTTTGGGTCATATTTGGAGCGTTGTGGGGGGTAAGGGTGGGTTAAAAATGAAAGTTATCAGTATGCTTTTATTTCATAGGTACTTCTCTTCAATCCCGAAAAAGTTTGGCACGTTTCGATCACACCCTGAAGCATGAGTTCAATTTTTTCGAAAATCCAAAATTTCCCCATGTTAATTAAATGGGATTTTGAAGTGCCTGGTGGCAAGTGTTAATACTCGAATTCCGAAAAAAAAAATTAGGGATTTTTTTTCTCCGGAAATGGAAACTTTTTTTTTTTGGGGGGGGGGGGATGCCCTGTAGCTCGAAAAGCGTTTTTTGGACCACCCTAGTGTATACTGCTTAATGCGAAAAATAGGTTTTCTGTTACTTTGATGTCTTTTATACTTGAATTTAGCGCCCTTTCTAATTTGAGGCGGAACATTTTCCCGCGAAATTAAAATAATGTAATTATTATTTGGGTTATTTTTAATATATTAGCTATTTAAACGATGAAAATTTGAAATAAAACGGAAAATGTAAACAGAAAGACATTTTTGCTTTAAAAGGTATTAAAAATAGATCATACGATTTTTCAAATCCTAATTCAAAATTCTCATAAAAGCTCATTAAAGTCTCCAGGCACAGAAAATAACTACAAGGAGACCGCCCGCCAAGTATTTCACCTGGCGCCAGTTTAAGATCGCCATAGGCGTGCTATCTCCTTATAGTGCTTCGTGAATCACACATTCAGTTGTACCTAACCTCACTCCTGGAAATGCAACCATGGTAAATGATAGTATTGTCCATAATTTTATAATTTTCAAACACTAATAATATACTGCATGTCGAGGAGTGGAGTTACAATAATCGTTATAATTCTCTCAAACGCCATGTCTTCGATTTTTTAGTATCAAGTTTAACTATAATAATTTTCCAAAATTTTTCTCCATCTGCAAGTATATTACCATCTCTATATAAAAATAACATTGTTCATCGTTCTATTTTTTATCTTAGTTTATCATATACAAATCTTGTACTATCAGGTCGCAGTTTTCGTTTCTGTAATAATGTAATATATATACCTGATGTAGCGCGGCTTTGCCGGACGAAAGCTAGTAATAAACATTACTTACATTTAAGACTAGTATACCAAGAAACGCCATCACATTCACAAATAAATATAGCATAACAGTTGGACCGAATTCCAAAAATATACCTGTAAAATATTTGTCATCAGTTGCAAATTGAATGCTTTGCATGCTTACACCTTTCCTGCGCATTTTGCGTAAAATCATGCCAGTTCAGTAGACCATAGGCTACTCAAATTTTATATATTTGAAACGGTAGGTCATCGTTTCTAAGATTCAAATTCCCCCTCCAACATCTGTAGGTGTGAAAGTACGTAGATCTACACAGATCAAAATTTCTGCGATTTTTTGTTGGACGAGACCGAGTGCTCAAGCGCGCGTGTTTTTACATTCTCATTCTAATGAGAAGGTATTGGTTTTATGTAAAATTCGACATAGTCGGTTTTCATCAAATCTCCACGTTTTGAGACCCCCTGAGCTAGAAAAAACGATTTTTACCAAGGTGTCTGTCTGTAGTCTGTCTGTCTGTCTGTAGCCACGATAACTTTCGAAAAAATGATCAGATTTGATTGAGCTTTGGCACACTTTTTTATGGCCTAAAAGAGAGAACGAGTTCGTTAACCAGCTATTTTAGATGAAAATTCAAAAAGTGAGCACATTTTGAAAATTTTTGAGACCACTTTTTTTGAAGATTTGAAAATTCTATGTACGGTTATTAGCAGTACGCAAAATGACGAACAAAATATTCTTATGACCTTTCGTGATAAAAAAAAATTACTGGAGTTATAGCATTTTCAAAATTCCCAAAAACAAACGAAAATGAACATTTTAAGCCGAAAAACGCACGATATGAAAAAAAGTCAAGAGGAGAAAAACATTGCTTCTTGAACACCCTATAATATTTTCATAACAACTTTTTGAATTTTTTGAAAAATAAAAAATTCAAATTTTGATCGCCCAAAAAAATAATGAAAAATCTGCCCGCTGCGCGGACACATTCTCATCGCGCGGCTCGCTTCGCTCGCAAGTTTGAGCGCGCCTAGGGCGCGCGACTGTTAGATCTCGCGCTTCGCGCTCGATAATATATTTATCTCGCGCTTCTCGCTCGATTATGTATTCACCTCGCGCTACGCGCTCGGGCGTATTTACATCGCGCTTTACACTCAGCTCCTCTAGATTTTTGAACTTCGTGTTCGACTTCGATGAAAAGAAAAAGTTTGTTTGCAAATATTATAAAATTATCAAAACCTCTACATATTAAGTGATTGTTAAATTTGTTTTTATTTTAGACTGAAAAGGAACTTTATTTACTCAAGGTTCTATCGACCTTAAGGAACGCATTCTCATCCAGTCACTCGCGCTTCGCGCTTCGCGCTCGATATTTGATTTGAAAATCATTTGAACCCTGCGTTCCACGCTCGGTTCTGTGCACCGTATGCATGACAGAAACAAAAAAGTTTGAGCGCACTTACGGCGCGGGATTTGGTAAATACACTGAGCGCGCACTTTGTGCTTCGTGTTATATGTTCTTCATATACAAATTACTAAATTTGTATTTGATTTCAAATGAAAAGTAATGATATAATTTAGGCGACAAATTTGATTAGTTAACATTTTATTTTAGCTTGTGCCGTTTATCTAAAAAGTTTTTTTTTTTTCATTTTGAATATGAAACGCTCAGAGCAAAAGCGAACGAAAAATAAAACGTACGTAGAAGCGAAGTAAAAACGCGCGAGAGCAAAAACGACCTAAAAATTGGCGAGAGGAAAAGCGAGCCAAGAATGGATGGGGAAGGTTCCCCCACTTTGCTCAACTCGGCCAGCCTTGTGTAAAGCCGAAAATGCACGAGCACGAACCCGAAGCTCGGGCTGAGTTCGCCCGACTTCACGATTCGGTTTCGTTGATTTGTTGGCTATTAGGAGGTTTGGGTTGATTTTTGTTTTCAAAAATTCACACCTAAAGGAAAGACTTCAAATACATGCAATGAAGTCTTGAAATATTTAATGATTATGTTTTTCAGGAATTCTTATGGAATGTTTTAGACGAGTTGATTCCACAGGGAATACATTATAAAACTCTCGAGGTTTATAAAATACAAATATATTGAATATTGTACATGGGATTTTAAAATTAGGTTAATAATATCTATCACTTTCAAGTGGTTTCATTTTTCATTATTTATGTTTTATTCTTCAATCGATTTTAAATATTGTAAAGTTAAAATGATAATAAATAATTATTATTTTTAATTTATTAAATTAATCAACATTTTTACTGTATATGCTTTCTTAATATATAAAAACTTTATAAAACCTTCAATGTCTTAAAATATTTATCTCAACATTACAAAATTTAGTTTTTACAATTTTATTTTAATTGTGAAATAATTGTAATTGGAAATTAATTGTGAATAATTGTAAAATAAGTGTAACAAAATGTATTTTATAAAGAAATATTTCATGATTTTTAAAGGACAAAACAATTTTAAAGGTAAGTCTTTATAGTATTTTAATAACTAATGAAAATATTTTCAGAATATTTTTCCTTGATTCTGCCCTGATAGGGTCAAGCATGGTACAAAAAACCGTCGTGACATTTTAAATAAAAACTGTACTCTGTATAAATTAATTTTAAAAATGAAAAAATATTAATAACTTTTAAGAATATTCTTACATTCTATTTGAATATGATACACATTGATTTTTATTTTAAAAATTCTTGTAAATAGTTGGTCA